>MU380299.1:0-93562 GCA_022495085.1 Xylaria sp. FL1042
CATTTTGTATGGGAAACAAGGGTGTGTGGAGACACTGATACGACAATCACCTATTGCGGTTTAGCTGCGGTCCGGATAGCAGAACGTGAGGTCCGTATATTCATCCCCCCAAAGGCGTGCCTGAAACCAAATTTCCCGAAGTGCATGGGTACACACCTTCACCTTCTCCGCTCGGCCGACGACGTAGCATTGCTAGATAAGTAACTGGACGTGCGTGCGGTGCGTGCTCAGGGCAAAATCTCTGCTAAAAGACAATCACTACGGGGAACGGACGACTAAAGCAGTATACCACCTCACTTTCAGTACGATATGAATGCCCTAAGGTTACAAAGACGTATGTGATTGGTGGTTCACTCTTAACTGGTTATGGCATAAGTGACTATTGCATGGATGTTTTCTGCATCTACGAGGTTCTTCTTTGTAACAAGATTATAACGTTCTGCAGCCTAACAAAAGCTAGTGTAGAACCCATTGAATTGAAAGTGCCCAACTAGACTTTTGTTGTGACATGGTCAAAATATCGCCACGGTTATTCGGACCTCACTTTTTGATATCCGGACCGCAGCTAACCTAAATAGGTTAAAGGTCCCACCGATAGCAGGGGTTATTGCCCTTTTTGTACAAGACCCACTAAGCTAGCTATATTTGTATCGCTAGTAGGGTAGACCCCCTGTTAATACAGGTGGGGCGCCCCTGCCTCTGTCAAAAAACAACAGTATTCGGAAATTTTCTGCCTGCCACTGCTGTGACAGCTGTACGACAGCTGTTTAAAAGCGGGGTAGACTATATATGCACGTCTGCCAGCTGGGAAGCCCGTCAGCCAATCAGAGGCCTTTGTACCTTCCTTCCGCCCACCAATTATCTACTAGTCTCTCTACCCCACTCCTCTCCACCACTTACCTTTAACCTTTAACAACACCGTCGCGCATCACGATATCTATTAATTACTCATTGTTTTCGGCTTCATTTTTAAATTCCCTATCAATTGGTGCTATTTGCAGCCAAAATAGTAAAAAACCGCTATTCCTAGGCCTCTGTTACATCTGGAGGTACATCTATTTTGGTGAGAATCTCAGCTAATTTTATGTACCAACAGGTTATCGATATGCCACCCTACAGTATCTACTATACGTACTTATAGTACAAGAACAACAAAAACAAGAACAGGGGTTCCGACCGTCGGTTTTCCTGGTGTCCACATAGCGTCTCGCATTTACCTATTTTGTATGGGAAACAAGGCTGTGTGGAGACACTAGTACGACTATCGCCCAGCTAGGTTAGCTGCGGTCCGGATATCAAAAAGTGAGGTCCGAATAACCGTGGCGTCAAAATATCTGTTGGCGTAGTGCTTAGAGCCTACCCCACCATATGCACTAACCTATCTTCAATCATCAAGGCGATAGTTATTCCAAGTCCTGCTACCTAAGACGAGGACAGGAAAAGATCTAGACCCTTTGGGCGACAAACAAGAACACAGGTATACCCACTTACGAGACCGTTACACTAACCTGCATACAAGCTAACCCACCCATACTAGAGCTGTGCTTAATTTACGCATGATCAAACTAAAGCGATCAAAGTCACTTCACTCATAGCTAATATAGACGCACTCTCTGAGATATAATAGGTAAGCATGCTAGCGCGGTGCCAATTTCCAGAAGGGCCACGTTACGTTGATAGTATTCCTATCTTTGCACTATTCTAGAGATTTACTCCTCGGCTGGTCAACTGGCGGGGGCAACCTTTCTTCACATTGAAGGAGTCTAAGTGGGAAATGCCTGGTCATCGACCGATTAAGCCAGCAAATGACTGAGAATTAAGCACACAAGGGCGTCAGGTAACCAAGAGATATATAAAACATAGTCAGTAAAATGTTTTACGAATTTGTCAATTTAATTGCCCTTTTTTTTTCGACTACCAAGTTCTACATCAATTTAATTATCTAAAGGGCCGAGGAAGCATAGGTTTGGCCTCGAGTCTCTAGCGAGCGCGCTTTCATGCGGCTTGGTTTAATATAACCCAACTCTCTTTGCTGTGGTCTTTTCTATTGTTAGAATATTAAAGCCGTAATGAAAAGGCCCAAAATATAAACTCTGCGTCATTTTTTGCAAATATTTAAAGATGCTATAACAGTTATATTAACATCGATTATATGTTTTAAATAATTAAAATTTATAAATAAAAAGATAATAATAAACGCTGTCTTTATAAAAACATAGCTATAAACATAGGAAAATAAATATTTAAATAAGATAATACTTAAAAAGCAATAATTTACATTAAATAAAATAAAGCTTTAAAGTATTAACGTGAATGATATCTTTTCTAGGGGGTTAAAGGAGGGGGTTGTGCTTCCCTCGAGAGAATGGGGGCCGATCAATCGAGTATGTCTTGTCTATTTTCCCTTGAATTTTTCTACAACTATTGCAGTAGAGTAAGTAGTGTGAGTGAAGTGAAAATGTTAATAGGCGGCCAAGTCAGCATTCATGGAATAATAATAGGGGCTATTACAAGATTCACAACCAGAGGCACCGCACTTCCGCCAGGATGACTCCTTTAATTGAATTCTATTGAGCTTCCTTTCAATAAACAAATTCCTCAATCGTATAACTACCTAATTGCCCTACGAACTGTAGGTTCGACCAATCTCTTCGGGAAAGAGCCTTTGGCTGCGATTCCTCCTAGCTAAGTCACCATACATTATATAGAAACTCTACCCTCACCCACACAGTCGATAAAATATGAAATCGCAACGCTGGTAGTTATAAACTATGACATATGCTTTACAAATAAAGTTTGGGTCTCTGATCCATGGGCCCTCACTTATCCCGCTTCGTTAGCTCTAGATATCGAGACTAGTAATCTGTTTATCGCAAGAATGCGACTTCTAGAGAGGTGGTATTGTTATAATGTCCCGTACACTTCGTGGTCGGTAATAGACACTCGTTTCCCCAGAGATCTTAGAATACCCTGGTGAAACAGCTTCTTGTATTTGCAGGGACCTCTTTGTCATCTTTGTTTTGTAACTCGTTCGTGGCTTTGTTCTGTAACAATGATCTTGATACTATAGAACGTTATTGAAATTCAGGTGTATTATCTCAATCCGGGTCCTAATTCAGCCTCTTTATCTTGTATAAGACCCCACGACATAAATACTATGGTGATACCGCCAAGCAGCTGCGGCCTTCAGTGCAGTATTGAGGGAAGAGCTACCAAGTTAGGGTTCACTCCAAGGATCGCTCCGTTCACAGTTCTACCTGCTTTCTAAACTCAGCCTCTCACTTTCATCCTTGCGCAACGACTAAGTTGCACAAGAATCAAATTGTCGACCGGGCCGTATCAAAAGAACGAACAACTGCTATGGATTCATATCACGAGATAGCACAGGCCAGCCCCCGCAAAGAGCTGAAAGATGGCAATGTTGAAGATCCAAGCAGGCTTAACCCTGGAATGCAACAGGATCCAGAGAAGCCATTGGATGCACCGTCCTCTGGCCCTTCGCCGCCATCACCGCTCTCTGGAGGGGGTCTTATAGCCTGGCTTCAAGTCGTCGCTGGTTTCATCATCAACTTCAACACATGGGGAGTCGTCAGCTCATTTGGCGTCTTCCAGAGCTACTATGAGTCAGGAGAGCTGTTTAGGGCTTCCTCCTCCGGCATCTCCTGGATCGGATGTATCCAGAACTTCTTGCTCCAATTTCTCGGCATCATTGCAGGACCCGTCTACGATAGGGGCTATCTCCGGCATCTTCTCTGCACAGGTAGCGCCCTAGTGGTGATCAGTTTCATGGCTCTCTCCTTAAGCACAAAATATTACCAGGTGTTCCTCTCGCAAGGCGTGGGTATTGGCGTCGGCGCTGGCCTGCTGTTCGCTCCCACCGTGTCACTTATCTCGACCTATTTTAGCTCCCAAGCTGGCCTCGCTCTCGGCATCGCATCCTCGGGTTCTGCTCTCGGCGGCATCATCTACCCGGTCGTGCTTTCCAGACTGATCCCACGAGTCGGCTTCCCCTGGGCTGTTCGAGTCGTGGGCTTCATCGTTCTCGTCACATTCTCAATTCCGCTAGTCATAATGCGCGCCCGCACACAAGCCTCCAAACCTCGCGCCATGATCGATTGGTCAGCATTTCGGGATGCTCGTTTCATGGTTTTCACTCTCGGCGAGTTCTTCAGCTTCATCGCCATCCCCATCGCCAACTTCTACATCTCGTTCTATCCGCTGGACCGCGGTTTGACTGACCAAAGCCTTGCATTCTATATAGTAGCCATCTACAATGCTGGATCGGTCCCTGGGCGTATTCTGCCCAACGCGCTATCCGACCGTGTCGGCGTGTTCAACACACTCGCACCGCTATCCATCTTGCTCGGTGTGGCAATGATCTCTCTCATACGTGTATCTAATGCTCCAGGCATGATCGTAGGTGCGGTTATCACCGGGTTTCTCAACGGTGTCGTCATTGCGCTGCCACAAGTGTGTTTCGGCGTACTTTCTGAGGACAAGTCCTTAATTGGCACCCGTTTAGGGATGGGATTTGCAATTTCTGGATTCGGCTTGCTCGCTGGCGGGCCTGTTGCTGGCAGTATCCTCCGCGCCACCTCGAATCCATTAAATTGGACCGGCGTTTGGGTGTACGGGGGCTTGGCGGCATGTATATCTGGACTGGTCGATGGCTGTGTCCGCATCATGGAATCTGGATTCAAATTTGTTGTGAAGGTTTAGTTTAATATGGAGATAATGGATAACTCAAGTAGATCAAACTTTCCACATATGTAGAGGGTAATACAGAAAGATAGGTTGGCTTCTTCCAATATGGCCTAGATTAGGGGCCTACATGATATAGACATGGCGTATCTAAACGACTTCATCAAATACGAAGCTCATATACCTTTTGCAAACTTACCAAAAGCGTTCGTGATAGTTCACCAAATTAATACACTTTAAATCATCACATCTTTACAAATGTGATCAATATTTCCAAGCCTTATCAATATCACAGCCACATCCACGCGCGTCTTTGGCGCTACCCGACCATTTCTTAAACGTAGTATACTTTCGTAAGATCTCCTGATCGGTCGGTCATTGAAGCTCAGTTGGATGACCTAATACATCTTCATATGCTAATTGATGCACTTGTAAAGTCTTTCTTATATCACCGGCGTCGAATTCGGACTATAAATGTATGGTTTTATCGTTTTGGTAGATGACCCTGGAATGACCCTAAAAGATTTCCTACTATCAATCTCCTCGTCCTTTGAATAAAACAACCAGGTTCGTCATCGATGGCCTCCTACATGAAGTGTTGTGGGATTTTTCTTCTTGCATCTTGTGCGGCCACTTGCTAAGTCGATTTTGTTATTTCTTGCGTTGTGGAGGATGTGGTCCTTCATTAACTTCGCTATCAATTATTATTGATGGATATAGGTCAATGAAACCTCGTAGGATATATGCTGGGGTCTCCGCTGTTCGCGGAGACCCAATAAATTCATCGATGATCTTTTTGCTAATAGTCCATGCTACATCCTCGAGTCATAGTTGGTCCGGTCTTCCTTTCTCATAGGTCGGAAGGAACGTTGTTTATTGATCATCGAATCTACTGGAGAGCCGCTCTGCTATAGAAATTATGATCGTGCTTGATATAATCTAGAAATACTACGTAGGCAAGTAATCTAGAAGGTCGCGAATATGCATCCCCGCTTTTTGACCCAACCTACCATAGGACTATAGGCCCAGGCTTTGACTCCATTACCTGCATTGTAAACATATTAGTATCACTATTAATACCAACCATAGCTCTAGCTAAGCCTTCCGATGCAAAAGGTTTCAAGAGAATCACCGTAGAGATATTATAAAATGAAAGTGAACGGTGTGGTCATATTTGGATAATGAAACTAATTTAACGTTCATAATGATACCCTAAGATAAGTAAAAAGATCGAATAGAAGGGACCGACACGTCAACAGGTCCTGACTTCACGCTTCTCTGGGGCTCGGTCAAATAGAAGTTTTATGACGCGCTGAATATTGGCCGTGACTAGGGAATCTTTATATAATTTTCTGGACCTGCAAGCTGATTACTAGATTGTTTCATTTCCCAGGTGCTGTGCAAAGTAGCATCGTACGGAAGTCCTCTCGGTAGATGATTATGTAGGTGTAAGTCTACGTTTTGGTTCGGGAATCCTTCGCCCCCTGTCAACAGACGCGTTAGACCAGATTCTGACTAGCAGTACTATTTCCCCAATTTTTGGTTTTTTCGGTTGTTACCTTTTTGCCCTTGTGCTTATCTAGGCACAGGCCTCTGTCATTGGACCAACCTCGCGCGCTTGACTTGTCTTGGCCTCGTCGTGAGCGTGCAAACCTGGTCCATCGGACACTGATCGGGTGCAGGGCGGCTATCTCAGTGTGATGCCCGACATGATTGGATCGTGCGAATCCCCATCTTCTGCACCCGGCCGTCTATTTTTGGGGCCGGACGAATCAAATCTCTGATCTCGTCACGACGACTCTGCTTCCCTTCCCATATTGTCGAGCAGCCCCATGTCGCTACCAGCGATGCTCGCCAGGTCCGGCTCTCACTGGAAGGGGGTCCCTGCTACCCTGAAGGTGACTATGCAGCGCAAGCTCGACATGTCTGCTCCCAGTGGTCGCCCGTGATTAACAACCCCACCGCCGACGGCGTTCAAGGCGCTTAAGCCAATGCCATGCGCCGACAATGGACATTGCGAGCGAACATCACCGCCGCCAACATGTCTCGCTACCTACCAGTGTGCCTGTATGTGCCTGCGAGCCATGCAGGACCGGACTGGGGTCGATAGTGCTGGGCGCTCCTCTACTCTGGTATATACATCTCCGTGCGTCCTAACCTACCGGGAGCTGGAGAAGGATTTTTTGTTTTCTCGCCACCTTTTTAGAAATTCCCATCACCTTGTTGGTGGCACAACGGACTCAAACGTCGTTCGGATGTTGGTGCCTCATCCTTCCGTGCTATTTTTTGCAGCTTGGTCACACATAAATCCACACATCGCTATAGTAGCGCGGCAAAGCTTTTTTTGGTTATGACCCGACAGGACGGGCTTCTAACATCGACAATTGAATTTTAGGCCCAGCGAGACGGCCAGGGGAGGACGAGAGTGACAAATTGGGACAGCCTTCTTTGTCTGTCTGTTTGACTGACATAGAGTTGGGGGATATATAATAATACGCCGGGCAGCAGCATGTCGTCGTCCAATGCGCCTTCGGGAGGGTTCTCTCTCTTCCCAAGCGCGAACATTTCTAAGACCCCGCCGAGGAAGACGACGCCTAGACCGCGCGCCAGCACGCCGCAGTCGCCACGAGGACGCGGCCCGTCTGTGGATATGTCGCCGCCACGCAATGGCCGACGCACGCCGGACGGCCTAGCGGGGTATGTGATCGAGGAGACATCGCCGGGAGCCAATGAGTTCCAGATCGCGGCAAACAACCCATTCTACCAGAGCCAACCGGGCCCCTACGTACGAGACTCTGCGTCTCCGCCACCTAACGTCCCACCGAAGGACGCTCCACAGAGGACGACTACGGCGATGTCGGGGGCTACTACCTTCGTTGGCCGAAGTCCCAGTGAAAGATCACGGAGTTCAATAGCCAAGCGGCCCTGGGAAGAAGTACCAGCAGCTGCGCCAGAGAGGGAACCCGCTATACGCTCAATATTTCCCCAATATGACCACACATTACCATTCGACCAGCAAAACTACTACCCCACCCAAGCAAGCCCAACACACATACCGAGGACGGTCATCAGCAGGCAGTCCCACGTCCCGCAGCAGATAGAACCCAGGAGCCCGCCGATCCGAAGTCCCATGCGGAGCCCGATGAGCGCGGGATCCGCCCAGCAGCGCTGGCCGCGGCGGCCGCACGAACCCCCCGTGATCCCGCCCGTGAGCACGACGGAGGAGCTACGGGACTTCTGGAAGGCCGCGAACGGGTGGAAGGCCTCGGGCATCGAGGGCCGCACGTTCTGCATGAAGCTCATTAACCCGGCAAAAGACACCCCCATCTACACGTTGACGTCGCGCACGCAGCAACCGCTGTACCACATGCGCATCGACCCGACGTCAGCCTCAGCCTACGTGACGCTCTCCCGCCACGACCCCAGCAAGCCCTGCAAAGACAAAGACCCGGCCACAAGCTCCACAACAACAGGTCTCCTAAGCGCCCTCCGCGAAGCAGAAGGCAAACAGCCCTGGCAAGAAGCCCTCGTCACGACCCTCGAGGAACCAGCGCGCCGGCTGCCCCCCAACGACGGCCTCGTGGCCCTCCTCTACCCCAGCGCCGCGGCCAAGGTAGCCGTGGACCGCCCCTACGACGTATCCGCCGTGGCGGCTGCGGAGCGCGAGTGCGCGCGCCTCGTCTGGGACGAGGACAGCGCCAATTACTTCCTCGTGCACCCGGCCGTGGCGACGCCGTTCTGCGTCACGGTCGAGCGCAGCCCCGCGTGGAGCCGCACGGAGTACACCATCGAGCACATCGAGTCGCCGCAGCATCTGGGTCGCCTGACGCGCGACGGCACGGGCGAGGGGTGGATGGAGCTCGATACCCTCGTCGCGGGCCGCATCGAGAGCTACTACGTCCTGGACGTGGCGGCCGCGGCGCTGCTGCTCGTGGCGCGTCTCGACGAGAAGAATGTTCTCGTTGAGCAGTTCGCGCCGCCGCCCGCTGCGCATCTGCGTCACGAGACGGATGCCACGGCCGCCGGTGGTGGTGGTGGTGCCGCTACTACTATTGCTGCGGCGGCGCCGTCGTTTCTGCGGAGCGGGAGTCGATTGGGCAGTTTCGGGATGAGTAAAGATAAGGAGAAGGACAAGAAGAAGAAGAATGGTGGTGGTGGTGGTGGAAGTAAGAAGAAGCGCGGCCGCTTCGAGGTCTTCGAGCTCGATCTGGAGAGCCAGGCGAGTAGTCTCGGGGCCAAACTCGACGTCAAGGAGTCCGAGCGCGATAAGTTGCCCGGCACCACGCGCACTATCATCAAGTTGCTTGGTTTCGCGTTCAAGTGCGTCATTTGGGCGCTTACGCTTGCTTTTAAAGCTGCTATGGCTATTATTGTTGGCTTGACGAAGTGCATTACCAGCGAGAAGCTCTAAGGCGTGGAAATGGGTATATTCGTGTCTGGATGACTGGTCTACAAGGACAAATAATATTTCGAACAAACGATTTGCACAGGCAGGTCTAGAGGCTAGCTGAATGTCGGAACGTGGGAATTGGGTAACTGTACTAGTGAAAAATGGACTCGCTAGACATGGGCGGCAGCGATGGGAGGGTTTTCGTCGCCTTATACTTTTAAAGCTTTATATTCAGCAGCCCGTATATAATCCCCCCCCCCCCAGTGCGTCGACGCATGGGCGGGCTCTTACACTTCTCGTACATTGAGCTGGGGACATAATGGTGCCAGGAAAGACAGGCGGCCAACGAATATACGATTGATGGTAGCGAAGCGCGGAGTTTCTATTCACGTGGGAAAGAGTGGTGGATATCTTGAGCAAGCGAGCAAGGCCTGTATATCTCGGATATCAGATAGCAGTTCAGTAAAAGTCAACGCCCGGCGGAAATCCTTGAAGGCCATCCACCTGCTCGCCTCATCAAATATATATTAATTTTCCCGACCGTACAATGCAGAAACGCCGTAAATGCTAAACGTGACTTTGATCGCCATTCGCTCCGAACTATTAATGCCTCGTCCAGACTGTGGAGTGTATGCGTGCGATTGATTGACAGCATGAAGTTCACCGCTTCCTCTCCCGCACCTTGAACTTCTTTCCCGACTTCGTGACACCCCCCACCGTCGCTGTCTTAGCCATTCTGGCGCGTTGGATTTCGAGCTCTTGCTCAGCCTGCGCGAGCACGCGTTGCTTCTTCCGGGCGTTCTGTAGGCGCCGCTGCAGTTTCTCAAGGAGTCTCTGCTTCTGTTCCGTGCGGAGTTTCTCCGGGGTTTCGCCTTCTAAGTTGTCGTCTTCTTCTGCTGGAGAATCCTTTTCTATATCCTGCCGTATCTTCTCCTCTCGTTCGTCTTGTCCATCTGTAAAGATAATCTTCTTGTTTCTTGAGCTAGGCTTCCTTTTTGCGCTGGGCTCGTCCCCAAAGTCGAAGTCCACATCCACATCATCTTCGTCCTCTTCGTTTTCGTTGAGATTGTTGACGTCGCCCCCGAGAGCGATGACACGTTCTTCGAGTGTGCGCACCTCTTTCATCGCTACATTCCGCACGGACCGTATGTACCCCATATCTTGTGTTTTCAGGAGCCGGACTACGTCGATGTCGAGCGCCTTGTTTCCGCGGTCGCCGGCGACGGTGCCGTCCCACTTCTTGCTGCCGCTTGAGAGGGCAGTCGCGGGCCCCTTTCGCGAGAGCATACCGAAGTAGAATTCCTGTTTATCAAGATAGGGCTACATTAGAATGCTGTGTACGAAGTTGAGCGAATAATAGAGGTGGGTTCCCACTCACATCTTCGTTGCGGTCTTCTGCCTTCTTCCGGAGGCTCTTGAGCTGTGCCTTCTTGCGGTTGTGATCTTGGGCTCGGAGCCGATAGTCCTGTTCGCCGCTGTTAGAGTTGTATCCATGCGATATAGTGACGGGCTAGTAGGTGGCTCGGCTGAGGATGCACGCACCTTGTGTTTTTCGAGGAGACCGTAACGGTTCTTTCTGTCCTGTAATTGATCTCGCTCGCGGTGGACGCGCCGGTTTACGGCATTTCGGAGTGAAGACATGATATGCTGTCGTCTGATGGGGTGTGTGTGTGTTGTTGCTGCGATAAGCTTGTATCTAAAGCACCACCGAGTGGGATGTTTAGAAATTTGATCCTCGCGATAAAGCATAAAAAAGCTGCCGATAAGGTGCCTTATTTACCTAGGTACCTAAGGTTGAGGCGTCGCCCTGTACAGAGCCCCACTATTTCGAACTTCTCTAGGGTACCTAGGTACGTACCTAAGGTACCTACAATCAGCGCATACTCGGTATGTTCCAGTTCAAGATTTAACTTTTTTTCAACATCTAAACACTTCCAACTCTGAAAGTAGCGGTTAATAGATAATTGAAATTTCCCCAAACAGTGTTCAAATATTTAAATTAGTATCCACAGCTTTTAGACGTTGGGGTTCCCGTATACTGTCGCTCAAGTATTCACTGAACCCAGCAAGTTTTAGTACGACTGTTACCTCCTTATCCTCTCCTAAACGTCCGCTTAGGAGAGGCGTATTGTAGATAGCCCCGCATCCATTGTCAATGTTCCTGTAATGTACTTAACCTTAGCTACACTCACAACTAGAGATGTTCTTCCGGGTAAATAAATAATGATATTAGAATTATTCCCCTAAGGTTCTTTCGGAATGGAACGTACCGATCTCCTGAAGTCTCCATTCAATTGCCCCTGGACCTTCGTTTTCATGTCTTGACAATTTGCCTACCTGTCATCTTAGAATTAATTGCTCTTCGATATGTGCTCCAAGACACGGATACTATGTGTCTTTGAAAATGGCTAAAAAGACTCCTGCGAATGTGGCAATTACTAAGACTCAGGCTATCGCATCAATTGCCGTTGCAGTTATCTGCACCTTATTCGCTATATGGCTACTGGGTCCGGCATCAGAATATTTGATACGTCCACCTCATCCCTCTTCGCCGTTACAGCAGCCGAACTCATCATACAGTGACTTGCGGTGCGAAGATCAGAGCTATAAAACTGAGCTCATTTCTCTTGATCCACTCGTCATCTATATCCGAGACTTCTTCAACCAAAGGGAGATCAACGACATCCTAAAAGTTGGCGAAGATCGCTTCAACCCCTCGGTGGTGAGCCAGAATGGAAAATTGATTCAGAACCCGTACCGGACTTCATGGAGCGCTGCCCTGCCGGGTGATGACCCGGCAGTGCGCTGTATCCTCGAGCGGTCGAGACAATTCCTTGGGACTGTCCTCGACCCGAACGAGGATGAAATGGGCGTGCCACAGCTCGTGCGCTACACGGAAGGACAGGAGTATAATCTTCATCATGACTGGATGAGAATACCTCAAGCCGCATTTGACGGGTCGCCGCGATCCTTCAACCGGGTTGTGAGCTTCTTCGTCATACTACAAGATGAATGTACCGGGGGCGAGACCTGGTTTCCGTTCATTAAGCCCGTAGCAACACAGCCGGCGGAAAGTGGTGAAGACCGGCTGTGGCGCGAGCATGAGGAGGGTGGGCTCGCTTTCAAACCGGTTGCTGGAAATGGTATATTCTGGGTCAACCTGTTTCCTAACGGTACGGGTGACACGCGAACCGTTCATGCCGGCTTGCCAGTGACTGGCGGTTTGAAGACCGCAATGAACATCTGGCCGAGACAGTACCGTCCTAACTCATAATGTGCACGAGTTATATTGCTAGCAAAACTCATTCGCTAGCATATCCTATAAGAAAGACAACGCTTCGACGTCCTTTCCTTCGTTCAACCTGCTAGTCTCGATCATAGGTCCATCTCTCACCAAGCCGAAAGCGTGTTTGTGAAAATAGTCAATCAGCTACCTATCGCCCATACTATTTACTGCGCGCTCCGGTTCAGTAAATGTGTGTTGCGCTGCGTGCTGGATGTTGAGTCAATAGAGGCGTTAGGGTGTGTCGTAACCCCGGTACAATTAGATCAGATTCATCATAAACGCATGCAAATGGGTGCAAAGCTCAGCTAAATAACTCTGGATTGGCGGAGTTAACTCTTGTTTTTACCGCCACCTCACAACCGTAACAGAGTTGCCAAGCTACATAGGTACAATTATTAATCTTGCAGCAATGACAATTATCGGCGTCATTGATTGCATAGAATAAATAATTACCTCACGATTCCATCAAGCCTTTAACCTGTTATGAAATGTCCCATCGAGTTTATTTCGCAGTTGCAATTCAAAAGAGTCCACTTCAGCGAAAGTTCATTTCTAGCACTCGCATTGCTTGCACAGCTCTTACACATAGCCTACCAGGGACTCCCCCAACCCGCCTAAGGATTGGGTCGCGTCGCTTTGCGTCAGTACGTGGCAACTCACAAGTGACGATGCTTATCTCACACCTCGTCGTCATAAATTTGAATACGTTTTATTGACATTCTCAAGACCAAGACCAAAATGCCCCTTCCAGATGCTGATGTACATCCCGTCGCGACCGGTCTCGCGAAGCAGACTGTCGATGTAAGGCCGCCCCTCGGTGTCGGCTCATTAGACTAGTACTAATAGACCATCGTAGAGCCACGCAGCTGAGCAGCAACTGAAGCTGTTCGCAGGATGGTTCTGCCCTTTTGTCCAACGAACCTGGGTCACGCTCGAAGAGAAAGGAATACCCTACCAGTACATCGAAGGTTATTCTCTCTCCCTCTTCTTCCTCCACATATAAATTGCGCACATGTGACTGACACACAGCTAGTCAATCCCTATAACAAGAGTCCCGAGCTCCTGCGCTCCAACCCGCGCGGCCTGGTGCCGTTCCTAGAAGTAGCGCCCGGTAAGTCGCTATACGAAAGCAACGTGCTCTGCGAGTACCTGGACGAGCACTACCCGGATCACAAGCCGCGTCTGCGACCGTCAGACGACTACGAGCGGGCGCGCGCCCGCATCTGGATCGATTACGTCACGAGCCGCGTGATCCCCGCGTACCACCGTCTGCTGCAGTTCCAGCCGGCGTCATACGAAGGCGACGGGGCCGCGCGCCTCGACGAGCTGCGCGTCGAGCTCCGCAAGTGTCTCCTCGAGTTCGTCGCTGCCATGGCGGACGCGGCGCGCGGCCCATTCTTCGGCGGTGCCGACTTCGGGCTCGTGGATATCGCGCTGCTGCCGTTTGCCACGCGGCTTTGGGTCTTCGATGAGTTTAAGGGCGGCTTGAACATCCCTGAGAAGGGAAAGGGTGGCGAGGACGACGAAAAGTGGGAGAGGTGGCGGGTCTGGCATGATGCCGTCCAGCAGCGTGAGAGTTTTAAGAATACGCTTAGTGATAGGGAGCATTACGTGCCGATTTATAAACGGTACGCTGACGATGTTGCGCAGTCTGAGGTCGCTAAGGCAACTAGGGCTGGGCGAGGGATACCTTGATGTTGAAAGCAATGATGCGATGAATTCGCACATTTACACATAGTTTAACACATCAACCACTCCTTTAACTAGTGAGTTACGGGTCCCTGGGAACGTGCACACCAACAAGAATCGACGACGGTTTCGTTCCTAATCTGAGCAACTAATCACTAACTAAGCTACCTCGTGGTGTGAACTTAAGCTCACCGTGGGATAACAGGTATATTTTCTATGATAGTGGCACGAAATGATGAGTCTAGCCCCTAAATTTACGAGGTACTAAGGGCTTTACCCATGAGTAGGAGGAGGGTTCACAACTGCAAAGAAGTCGAAGTTAGGATTGTTATATCCACCGCCTTCTTTCCAAGTCGATGCATACGGAGCGTAGTGGTCCCAAGTGGATGAAGTGTTGAGTCCTAGCTCAGCCCAGACGAAGAGACCATTGGCGAGACCGTTACCAAGGAAGATGTAATTGGGCAAGGGGTCGTAATTGGCCGTAGCGGCATAACCGGTGAATTGATCTGCTAGGTTAGACGTCTTTGGGATCCGATTCGTGTTATAAGGCGCCGTCGCCTCAACCGCGTCGCGCAAGGCCTGGTCGAAGAAGAGCTGGGAAAGATGCGCTACCCGACCGCCGGTATAGGTCCCGTTTGGTAAAGTCGTGGCACCAACATGTGCGATAAGGTGTTGATGGGTTGCGCGCCCCTATCGGACACCTTGAGGGTTAATAATTTTCATTTTCGGTGAAAAGGGGAAAGGGTTTCGGGAGTTTGTAGTAATAGGGGGAGGATCTCCCCAATTAGGTAACTCATGATCTCAAGATAGGTAGAAAGAGGATATGAAAGGCTCCAGTGGACTGACCTGGTAGTGTCCCGGGAAAATAGTGTCAAATGATACGACTCCATCCCCGTCTGTGGGCTGTACGCCGCGCAGAAACGTAGTCCCGAGCCCGCCTTCGCCGGCTGCACTCACGCCACTATATGCGCCGGTCGCATTACACGACCAGGTATCGATCAAGAGCTGAGTAGCTGGCTTGCAGGTGTTCACATCGATGAATTGAAGCTCAATGTGCATAGGTACACCAACGGTATTTTCCACAACGTCTGAACGGATGTGCTCTTGATAAACGAAGTACGGGCCATTTGCGTTATCTGGAGTCAACACGCAGCTTGTGTTAGACCCAAAGATCTCGGCGTTGGTCGACTCTTTGGTCAAGTCGACCGAACCCGTCTTATTGTGGCTTAAAGCTGCCCATTTTCGGAATGAGGCGACGTCTCTTCGATGAAGCCAGGTCGCTAGGTACATATGAGCATTTCGCTTGTTGTATCATGTTCAACTGATTGGCTTACCATCACTGAGCTCCCTTTCTTCGCGCAGTCGTGCGAAGGTAGCCGCGCGGCGAGCAATGGCTCGCTCTTTACGCGCTTTGACCTCTGGGTCGTTCTGGCATGCCTCCAAGGCTCTCGAGTTGATCAAGTTGACAACGTGGGAATTCTCCACCTCGTCCATAATCTGGCGCGCGTTAAGATTCTCTCCTGGGTGAGCCAGGACCGAAGAAGCCAGCAGTAGCACCACGGCCACGACGGCCGCGAAGGGCGATGAGAAAATCATTTCAACGCTGACGTTTTAGTAGACAAAAACCGCCGAGGCACCTATCTCTAGTAGCCAACTTGTTATGCCACCTTCCATCTTCTCCTGGGCTCTCAACTACTTTAAGCTAAGATCGGGCTTCATGCCGGGTACTAGTGGGCAAGCATTCAAATCCAGTTTTATTGCTCTATTTCCTCATCAAGCTGCCAAGAATACACATCAAAGTTATATATCGGCAGACTGCAGTGAGCGTGGCAGTGGTAGTCGGCAAGGCGTAACGGAAGGAATAACATTTCTTCCTGGAATCACCTCAGGTGACTCGTGGTTCGAGGACTCCTTGGTTCCGAGCCTACCTTCTGCGTTTATCCGGATGGTGCAACAGGCTGTTTCATGCTTAGTGCAAGCTTCATGTGAAATGGAACGGGGTCCTTTACGTGGCTAAATTTACTAATGACATATTGCTTCCTCCCTAGTGGTCGTCATTCATGCACCCCAGATTTTTCAAAAATTCATAATCCATCACAATTCACATGCCGCGACGAATAGAAGGCGGTTTAATCAGAATGGCGGGCATATGCTTTCGCTTCTGTATGACTCCTACGTCAGTCCACAATCGCATGATCATGATGATCAATAATAATTGAATTAGTTAATTCAAAGATAAATTGCGTCCTCCATGTGAGAGCATACACAGAAACACGGAGAGCTGCTTGGACGTCTTAGCGCAGTAGCAAGATGTATATTGAAGCTAGCTCTTGCGCTTCTAGATATGAGCTAGTAATAAGTATTATAATGAGGAAAGGGGATAAGCTGCAGAAGGAAAGCAGAAGGATAGGAAACAAGATTGTTTACAAGGACAGAGCCTGCATGCACTGGAACGAGAGGAATACGTCGCTGTCGACATCACTCGGAATCAGCACCCTTTGGGCAAAAATGCCTCAACCCAGCTGTGATGTCTCACTATACTTGGAGTTTTGTATACCCAGGCGCATAGTGGCTGAGAGTAATCAAGCCCTAGCGGCTTGTCAATTACATTTTTGGCAGTCTAACTATTCGCGCTTCGACGTGGTAACACGAGATTCGCTACTTGGTGGTCGCAGAAGTCACTGTTAACACACAGAATATTGACACTAGCTAAAATGTTCCCCTAGACTAGACAATCTACCCTAAACTATACGAACTGCTTCGATCCATCAAAAAATGAGCGTGTCATAATTATGAAATCATCAGGTGTAGGTTGCCACGAAACACTACTATCGCAAATGATACCCGTCTCGTGCAGTCCGGCACTCATGAGATTGTGGCGTTAGTCATTTAAGCACCGTTGCCGTTGTAGGCGACCAGGTTGATGGTGCCAGCTGGGACACCAGAGATTTTCCCAGGGGTACCTAACGCCTTGATGCGAGCGGTGACGGCCGCGGGAGTTGAGAGACCCTCGAGGGCCATGAGATAAAGAGCGAGACCTGCGACATGGGGAGTGGCCATCGAAGTGCCAGAAATGATGTTGGTAGCGGTGTTGCTGCCGATCCAAGACGATAGAACGTCCACACCAGGGGCGCAGATGTCAATGACAGAGCCGTAATTGGAGAAGTAGGCGAAAGCCCAGTTAGAGTCAATGGCGCAAACAGTGATCGCGTTGGCAGCAGAGGCAGGGGAGGTGTTGGCGGCGTCAATAGCATTGTTACCAGCGGCAATAACAGATAGAATACCGGAGCTGTAGGCACTGTTGACAGCGTTGTTAAAGGCAGCAGAGTAGCCGCCGCCTAAAAAATATCAGAGTTCTAGTCTCAACGGAGGACTGTAAATAAAGTCTTACCAAGCGACATGTTGATGACAGCCTTGCTCTTGCGGCCCTTGCTAGCGATATCACTGACAGCCCAGTTGAAGCCATCAAGAATGATGGAAGTGGAACTAGACGATCCAGTGAAAACCTTGACGGAGATGAGGGTGGCAGCCTTGACAACACCGTAAGTAGAGCCACCAATAGTACCAGCGACGTGAGTACCATGACCGTTAGAGTCGATATTTTGGCCACCGACAGCATTGTAACCGTAAGAACCCCGGCCACCGAACTGAGTGTGCGTAGTCAGGAGACCGGTGTCGATGATGTAGGCATAAGTACCTGCACCAGCCGAGCTATCGTAAATGTAGCTAGTATAGCCACTCGCCCTGTGGGAAATCGTTCCCAAGCCCCAGGTAGAACCGGACTGGGTAACTAGGGATCGTTCAGAGACCTCATGAACCTCGTCAAATAGATGCCAGACTTGGTCCTGCTCGACATCGGCGACCTGATGCAAGAGTTAGCATTCACCTGCCGGCGATAGAGTTGCGCGACACACCTGGGGGTTGGCCTTGATTTTAGCAAGAGTAGCCTCGTCCATCTCGACGGCGTAGGCGTTGAAGTCTTCAATACTGTAGGTCTTCTCCACACCAGCAGTGCTCCGGCGGGCTAAGCTGCGAGCATGAACATCCCGGGCCCAGTTAACGTGACTCTCGAAGTCGGCGGTGCTGATGCCATTCTTCAGGGTCACGATATACTTGTTGGGGATGTACTCAGGCTCACTGGGCTTCTTTGCCGGAGCAGCGAGAGCAGCAGGGAGCAGAGCTCCGAAGAAAAGGGCCAAAGTGCGAATGCTATGCATCTTGTAAAGTAGGTTGGGTGAATTTTGTGTAGTCCGTGAGCTGTGATGACAAGACTAACAACTCTTAGACGTCCTCCGCATGTCCTCTTTATATAGACCCTCAGGACCGGTGGCGACTTCGTAGAGAGGCGAGAAGGTGTTGCACAATGGTTGCCAAGGTATTCATCACACAGCCCAGAGTCGCCGAATTTCCCAGACAATGAAACCAGAGACTCAATGGATCAGAACTTGTAGGTTTCCGAGTACCAGTCAAAATGAGGAAGGAGTGAAGCGAGCAGGCGTAGCGGAGGGCAGTCATCGCGACGGTCAGACGGCAGTATCTCTCTACTCTGTACACCGGTAACCTTCTTGGCAGTGTAGAGTGTTGAGATAGCGTGGTGGAAGCTGAGCTGCACGATGCCTCAACAGCTGTCGGCTGCCGTCGTGATACCAATAGGAGTCACAATGTAAGCGATGGCGGCCAGTTGACTTCACTAAGGACCTCGACTTCGTTGTTAAATACGAGGTGAGCACTTTGTGATATTCCCTGACGCCTTGGACGGTGACCATCGCATGGTTACTCGGAGATCTCCGGATCGGCATGTCTTGTTCCCACATGCTCCCGCGGGTCTGGACTCTGGAGCGCCCCCTTGGAGGGGCTGGCTGGAGATACGTGTATCCGAGCAGAGTGTGATGACACAAATGTCCTAGGTGCGTGGGTGACATGGTTCAGCCATCGGTCCTGTAGCGAGGGCCTAGTGCTGCAACTCTCCCATGTCTTAGATGGGAAGGTGATCTAAAGTAAAGTAATTGTGAGGCTCGGTGACCCGCTCTGAGTGGAAAGTTGAACCATCACCGAATGGGGTGGTGGAGGTGAGCCGCTTTCACTACCAGTCTTCAATATATTGAAGCCTCATTCATAACTCGGTCAAATTGAGCAAGTTGACTTATGACGCGTCAGGCGTTATTCCACGGAGCATATGAGAGCCCGGTGGGAGTTCTGATCTGATTGTCAAATTCAGCTATTATATCTTCGGCGGGGGGTCATTTTGTCAGGATCGCCATGGACAACACTTCCCCATAAATGGTAACCACGGCGATGTCAATATCAACGTCTTTCCTTTCGGGGAACACGGTCTGGACGAATCAGCCAATCCCCTTCGCGTTGATTCATGATAAAGTTAAGTTCTAACGGCCCGGCCGGCAAGTGATTGGCGGAATGCTTATAGGTTCGGCTGGCAGCTCTTGGCTGTTTCTCGGCTGTCCTTGAATTGACTTCACAGCTGCTCTTTTGATTATGTATCCTTGGACGCAGAACGCCCAGCCTGGATAGAGGATAAGTTGTGATTTCATGTAAATGGCAAAATATGACGATGAGGAATTTTGTCCTGCGATTCCTGACATGACCATTGATTTACTATAAAACTGAGTACCACACTCAGCCGACTAGTTGTACAAGAGGATATGTAGACCAAAACCATTATGATCATAGCTTCTTCGAGACTGACTATTGCCATGTATTTAGGTATGTATCCGTATTTCATATATAATATGTTGCTTAGTCAGAGCTGGCAAATGTGATGCAACCGGTGTCGGGTATTTATCAAGGTAAAGCCAAGCGATACATGATTGGACAATTCAGGTCAAAACTCTTGGCAGAAGGTGTAGTCAGTGCCAAGCCAGCAACAATATCACAGTTACATCCACATCAATCCATCGCATCCGCTTAGAGGGAGAGAGAAGTGCGTCCAAAAATGTGACCAGTACCTATTTAAGAGAGACAACAAGGCGAGTGGAGTGGTTGCTAATGGTCTGAGTATGATGCACATGAATTCAACAGAAAACAGAGGGTCTCTTTCTACACTAGATCACGTTTCCTTCTAGAACTATATGGACCGTACCTCAAGGTCCTTGTTCATCTAGATAGCTCAACCGCCTTCCTCTCTGGGTCTCAGTTTGGCGTCTCATCAGGAATGGAGATTCATACTCATGCGCTACTGAGATCTGACGTGATCTCACTACTTTAATGTGGGAAGAAATAGGACCTTCGAAGGCGTTACATAGTATTATGCCGAAAAGGGGCTGTTCCCGTCATCATCATGATCTTCCAGAGGCCACCGATTTTCAAATGTGAGAGCCGCAGAGTGCGCACTACACGAGGTGTTGACGTCGCGGTCTAGAATCGAACTGGACACGCCACTTTGCGAGGAATATGATAATAAGTTCTCTCCCTAATGATTCTGTAAAAGTTCTAGAATGCGACGAGCCGTCAAGAATTACGGTATCAGCCCATGTGGCTTAAATCTTTCAGCGACTGATTCAAAGCCTCAGTGCGGCGGCCTACGACCACATGCAAACAACCTATTTTATAATCGATCATGTTTCAGATTCGGGGCTCCGTAGCACGATGTCTGGAACAGGGCGGTGATACCGCGAATATAGCTTCGAAGGCAGCGACGGGTAAAAGTCCCGCCAGCTTATTGAAAATTTCGTGTAAATGGAGCTAGTGCAAGACGCGAAATCCGAGACACGCTCTGAATGCGGAATCACCGAGTCATATAAGCAGCCATCTAATATACAAAATGACATTGTAAATGTCAGGATGAGATTACCCAACCTTTCTTTAACTTGACCTGTTATTTCGGAAATTGGTTAACCGTGCGCTAAATGTATGGGTAGCGACTAATGTTATGAAAGAATAGTCTTACCAATTTACTGTCATACTATATACTAACGCGGTCAGCGCGGTTAATGCGGTTAACGCGGTCAACACGATAGCTAGCGAAGTTAGGTAATCTTAGGTGTGGAGGTACCTAAGGCAAGGGTGGATAGGTAGGGGTAGGGGTTATATTAGTCAGCGAAACTTTTAAGTTAACAGCCAACCTTTTCTTATTAAAAAACCTTTGTAAAAAAAAAAAAAAAAAAAAAAAATATATATATATATATATAAAGAATTGCTTGAATTATTTGCAATTAATTGTGCAAAATAATAATCGTTTATTTGATCTAAGAAATAATTTAGATAATTTTTTCTCGTTGTTTTGTTTTAACTGGTCGAGTTATCTGTTAGTCAAACTAAATATGTAGTATATTCACAAGAGCGCATGGATTATATGACCTACTGTAACGCGACAAAAGGGATCAGGATTCTGGCACGATGAGCAGTGTCTTGGCTAAGTATCATGGAAAAACAATCCTATTCTTAGCGAATCGGTTTAGTTTCTTTGGCCAAGGTGAAAAGAACGTCTTCGATGTTTGCGACCCAAAAGCTATTGCCGCTGCTGTTGCTAAAGATACCAACCTTCTGTTTCTATTTAGGCCCAGCCAATCCATTTCTCTTACTCAAGCCAACATCAGCCAATCGTACCGGTTTCACAACTTACCGGACCTTTCCACAGCCATTGCACAGCCAAAACAGTTCTACAATCTTACCCATGCGAGATATGCCATAACTTTACCTAGGAAGTGGCATCAAGTGCTTTCTCCGAGGCCAGAGGGCCTGGCAAAGAGTGTCGTAAAGCAGCTTCGGCGAAAGCTCCCCACGGAGAGATTTCTCGTCACCTTCCATGAATGGAGTACTTCCACGCCTCCCCCGTCTGGGATGAGTCCTCCAGAAATTATTGTCACCATTGGGATCCCACATCACAACTCAATGGCTGCTTTGGAACGACGAGAAGCATCAGAGCAGATGGCTGACACGTCGGCGTCTGATGGGCTCCTCCCTGTTGAAGCCTACATGATCGTTGAAGCTATTCCGTTGCACCACAGAGTAGACTTACTTTGGAATGCGGCAGAATCCGCTAGCAACGGCAATGTTGTCACCCTGCGCTCGCAGTTTACTACCGAAGCCCTTACTGCATCACTAATTCAAACAACGCATCGTGAAATTCAACTGGTATTGGATAAAGCACCCTGGCCAGATAAGCTGCTCCCATCGAATCCACTGAAGCACTCTTTTGAAGAGCTGAGAGCCCTGTTCGCCTCTCACCTGCCTGCGCTTCATGTCATATTGTTTCATCCACAAGCATTGGAACCGGCCGTGGTTGTCAATAATAACGTTCAGTCAGTCCTGAGCTACGCACTTGCCGCTACACGGCCACAATCGAAGCGGCAAATTGCCGCACAGGCACTCATGCCTACACACTACCGCCGCCGGAGGACGCGTGCATTTCTTAGGGCTGGGATTACCAGGTTCTTGAGAAACAAGGGTTTTACAGAAATTAAGTTATCGAACTTCTTCTCGAGGGCTAGTCAATTGCACACGCTGAGCAACCCCATAGGGCGAAACACGAGCGCAGCAATTTTACGCGTGGTTGCAGGCTTGACCAAGCAAAGCGAACACGCTGTAATGAAAGCGAAACAAGACGCCACAAGCGTAGTGCACAGTCAATCATATCTTGATCCGAGAGATTGGGATGCTAGAACCGCAAGAATGAAGGAGCGGTCGAAAATGGTAATGAAAGAGGGGAACGAAGCGCGGAAGATGCTCACTAGAATGCTAATATCATGATAGGCTCAATATAGTTTCGAGATACTAAACAACTCTGTCTTTTATTTCCCCTGTTTCTAGTATGCACTGTTGGTGTACTGGTAGAGAATGTATTAGGAACTCTGCACAAGAGCCTCTGCTGACTTATCATGGCGTCGTGGCGGTGTTACGGCTCCCGCCGGGCCTCCGTTCTACCATCGGCATGTTGATTCCACTAGTATTTAGACCATGCCACCTGTTCCGAACGATGCCGCGTCTAATTCCTTAGGCTACACTTTTCCTCCACCCCTTTCCCGGAACACACTGGGCCCACCAGCTGATCCTGTAGTCGTGCTGCCGAGGGCGCCGCCGCACTAGGAACCAATAACGGCTCTTAATAAGGGAGGGGGTATTCGGTGTAGGGTTTGTTCTCATTACCTGCTACGTAGTATTGCCCTTTGGCCCTTGTGTGCTACTTCTGGCAGAATTCTTGCTAGTTTAACAGAATAATTCTCGGAAGCACTTTTAGGTTGGATTTAGCTGCAAATTGGGAGTCCCGGCCCCCTAAGGTGCGTACCTGACCCAACCCAAGAGCTAAGGACGTGATTACGGCATTATCCACTCTTGCCTCGTAGACAAGTCTCTGCCTCGCCTTTGCATAGGAGCTACGACATGGGCGACGATCGTTGTCTTTCTCCCATTAGTCTAGAAATCGACCCAATGCCATCATCGCGTTTAGGATTAGCGTATTGCTCTTACTTCACCTTCTACATGTATTAAGGTTAGCCTCCTCGGAGGAAAATGTGCAACCACTGCCTGCTTTTTTACAAACCCTAACGACTCCTTCAGGCCGATGCAACTTCTCTTGATATCCAAGCCTCATTCCCTCCAAACAAATGTCTTGTGATTCGAGGTGCATCGTCGTTTCTCTGGCCTTAGACGGATCAGAAATAGACTTGCGTAAGATATGTAGAGATGGTTGCGATACTTGGAGCCTTCCAATGTTCAGCATGGAGGATACTACCTCGTCTTTGATACAGTGACTGATCTTCTCATCTATCTTCCCATCTCCCATCTATCTTCTCTTCTTCCCATCTTTCATCCATCATCTATGCCATTCAATTCAATCCAAGATCAGACAGTGACACAGCCGCGTCCGACTGGCACGATACCAAGTGTGGCATGAGGCATGTGAACTTCTTAACCGGTCATCATCTCTTGTTTTCTCCTCCTGCCTGCAGGCAGCCCTTGGCCTACACTTTCTTCCGGGCGATGCATCAGCCTTCGAACCAATGGCACACTGGAATCACCCAGCGACGTTCCGTAGAAGGCAGGCTCGGCAGAGACCATGTTGAGAGTCAACTTCTGGGCACTTTTATGACTGTGCGATGATCGACAAAAATGACTGTGGTAACACCGAGACAGATAGGGGCAAGTTCCAAAGCTGCCCCCAAAGACTTTCTTATAGAGCCCCGGACCCACCAAGGTTATGTACCCAAACGCCAGATCAGCCACCAACAGCCACCTCGGTAGTTACCCAGCGTCCATCCTGATATCACAACCACTGTCCTCAGATCGACAACTCGTGTCGGGGCGCGATGATGATTGAGCTGGGCTGAGGTGGTGTGACAGGATAAGTTTGTATTTGAGCGTCTGGCCTTGCAGGGGAACAAGTATTCCCGATAGTCGGTTTTGCAACGTACCTTGTTTCTCAGTCAAAAAAAGTTTATATGTCCTATATACCGTTCACATATAATGAGTCATCCCAGAGGATGTGCCTGACATGATCCCTCTTAGCTGGACTAGGGGCCGATAAAGGGTCTCCTAACAGAGATATATCTTACCCGCCAAACTAAGACCCTTACCAACAGAAGTCGTTTAGAAACGGCTGGGATGGACCGGGCCCGAATAGGTTCCTTCCTTATGATAGCTGGTTTGTGAGCTGTCTTCAATCGTGTAGATTACTGAATTTATCCCACTTAGGGAACGGGTCTTGTATGGAGAGCGCATATAGTCCGACTTGTTCTTCATGTAAGTATCTAATATCTTCGCATTATGATTATGAAGGCGTATCACATATGGCTCGGTTGTGAAATAAATGAAGCTATCAAGCTTCTCAGACATTAAGCCAAACGCTGAAATAGAGGGCTTAAGGCCGAAAGGAATGCTGTATATATAGCCTAGGTGTTCGGGATAGTGAAGGATCCATGCGACTATAGAATATGATTCTCATATTGAGTTTTTTTCTAAGCTCTTAACTTAGCCCTCGTGATATATTATCAGCTAATGATATTGATCAAGCCGTTGTAGACCTTTCGCTCGGCACAGGAAAAGTTGATGCCGACTCCAAAAATTATGATGATAGCACCCGGCTTGGCCTAGCAGCTGAGAACGACTACGAAGCTGTTGTAGCGCTTTTGCCTAATAAAGGCAAAACTAAAGTCGGCTTAGCTGGCGCATGCGATAGTACACCGCTAGCTTGTGCGGCTTTGCAGTTATTGTCCAGCCTTTGATCGACCCCGGCGCAAGTTGATGCCAACTCCAAAGATTCCGATATCGAACCCCCGCTAGCAGCCATGTATGGGCATTACGGAGTCGTGCATCTCTTGGTCAATACAGGCAAAACGGACCTCGATATAGAACACAAAATCGATAGCAGGATACAACTACCAGTTGCTGCCGAGGAGGGGAATGAAACCATTGTGTAGCTTTTGCTTGATACAAAGTACAAAAGAAGTTAACGTTGATTCGAAAAACATCAATACCCATGAGACGCCGCTATTTTATGCAGATCACGGCCGCTATAGAGTCATCATACAACTTCTGCTTGACACAGGCAAGGCGAACTTTAACTTGGAGAAGTACGTAGTTGACACGTCACTGTCGCTTGTAACTAGATATAGTCGTTAGGCGTTTGAAGAGCTGTTATAGAAGTGTATTAGTCGGGAGAGCCTAAAACTTTAAGCTTTATTTAAATCTGCGTAATTTTTTTTGAAATCCTAATCACTTCCTTTCGGCCACCGTCTGACTTGACTGTTACTCTATGCGTAGATGATATCAAGGTGATGAATGTAGGCACCCATCAAGGTATTAGTTGCTCAGTTCACGTTCTAGGAGATAGACCAAACGCACGTGTCCTAGAATAGTTAGATATATAGGGCATTGGGGGGAACTTGTCGACCAAACAGCGATTATTTTGTGTATTACATGATGACGGTACTATTACTATACAGTAACATTACATACCTAGGTAGTTATCAGCAAATATGATTCTTGATTTATCAAAGCCGTATCTATAATCTGAGATGCAATAAATGTATTATTTAATTGGTATAATATTATATTCCGTTGTATTAAGTTATACTCGGTATTAAGATGATGATTTGACCATTCATTAATAGTAAGGTTGCCAAGACCCATGGTGAAGAGGAAAAAAAAAGGAAAAAACATACAACATCAGGGATTCGCTGGTCGTCACCGACCCAACTACTAACCTGACCCTCACCGGCTTATCTATGGGAGAGCGGACGGGATCCCGAGTTTTCCGATGGGTATGGTCGTATGTGATATTCGTGAACATTATGTTTACTTATATATGGAACATTCAACGCTCATCTCCTAGATACCTGTTTGTCTCTTTTCATGAATCGCAACATCTTGGGCAGTGACAGGGAGCCATACTACGTTGGCCGAGTCCTCTCACTACATTGGCCTGAAACCCACTTAGCCGCATGTTAGTGCAGCCACCCGACAAGAAGTCATTTCACTCTATGTAGATACATCAACTATACCAGGTATATATATTGAAGCTGTTTTAATTGACTAACTCTTAAATTTTTCGATTTATCTGGTGTTGCGAAACAAAGTAGCTAATACGACAAGGCCCGAGATAACCTGATGCTTGGCAGCTGCAATACCTGTTGTACAAGCTATTTCGAAAGGTGTACGCACCTGTGCGCGGCCGCTACAATCCGAAGAGCTGAGTCGCGAGTGTCCTTTTTTTTTTTTTTTTTTTTTTTTACCAATGTATTTATTAAGGGTGCTACAAAGGATGAAAATGCCCTTGGGTGGTGGCTGAACTAGCATGCAGTTAAGTGGGTTTCTGGCCAACGTAGTGAAGAGACTCGGCCAACGTAGGATGGCTCGTGACAGGCGACAGGGATAGTGGGGTTATTACTGTACTATACTACTAGGTAATCTAACCATGCTTAGTCTAGCGTGTATTCCAAATCCAATCTCCAACGGACAACTCTATTTAGCTATGACATGCATCCTTCGCATCCTCCTCCCTTTTGACGTTTTTGGTAGACCAACAAACAAGGCGCTGCCACTTGGTACAAATTCGACGACAACGCTTACTGACTGACGCCTTTGCCTACCTCTGAACACGTGAATTCGTAATGATGCGGCCTTCGCTCTTCTCCCATCGCGTGTAACTTGACCTGATTGGAAACCCGCGTGATCCGCCCCCGGCCGCCGACCGCGATGGCGCTGCCTAATGACCTCGTCGGTGGTGAGTGATGATGGCTACGCTAGCAGGACTCCTGAACACGAGCTTATTCAGTTTCGGCAGATGCGTCCTGGTCGTCGATTCCGAGCGACATCCTCCGCGCCGAGCTAGCGAGAAGACAAGAGCACAATGCCGTCTCCGAGAAACCGGCCTGTGGCTCCGGCGACCGAGGCGCATACGATACACCCTTGCACGTCTTCGCCCTCGTGCTCATCCTCTCTCTCAGCACCCTCGGTACGTCTGAAAGTCTGTGACGCGACACCACACCCGTACCGACCACCATAAACACCATAAACACCATAGACACCTTGAACAAGAACAAGAACAAGAACAAGAACACTGACTGCCTCATGAGCATAGCCTGTGGCTTCCCTCTCTTCTCTCGCCAGACCTCGTCCAAAGGCAGTCGTCGCGCCAATACCATCATATTCCTGAGCCAGCACTTTGGTACCGGAGTCCTCATTGCGACGGCCTTCGTCCACCTCCTCCCGACCGCCTTCGTATCACTTACAGACCCATGTTTGCCCGACTTCTTCACCGACGGATACCAACCAACCGCTGGCCTCGTTGCTATGATATCCGCCCTTATCGTGGTTACGCTCGAGTCCTATTTGACCACCCGAGGCGCAGGACACTCGCACTCGCACTCGCACAACCATGGCTGGGACTTGGAGGACGATGAGTCGGAAGACGGGACACATCTCAAGTCTCAGACGAACGGCGGATTCGCGGCGAAGCGGATGACTAGTCACCGGCCGGCAGATATCGCCCTCGACGATGTAAGCGCAAGTCGCGGATTGATGACCGACGTATCCCCACTGCCCGAAACGACGCCCACACCCGTCACGCCTCATGAGAACGGAAAGAAGCTATTTGTACCAAACAAGGACACACATCCCGATGACGATGATGACGACGCAGACGATGATCTAGAGCTGAACTTAAACGAGCTCGATCCCGCTACCAACGACCATACCCGGCCCCTCACTAACCAGAGCCACCAAAGGCGCGTTTCCGAGGCCGGGCTATCCCAGGAGCCGCTGACGCCCGAAGAACAGAAGCGACGAATGCTACAGTGCATGCTGCTCGAAGCTGGCATATTATTCCACAGCGTCTTCATCGGCATGGCCGTGTCAGTCGCAACAGGCCCTCCGTTCGTGGTTTTCCTGATCGCGATCGCTTTCCACCAGACTTTTGAGGGTCTCGCCCTTGGTTCGCGGATAGCGGCAGTACAGTTTCCACGCTCGTCACTTCGCCCGTGGCTTATGGTGCTAGCTTATGGCCTTACCACCCCTCTGGGCCAAGCCATCGGGCTGGGCGTGCACACTCTCTATGACCCGAAGAGTCAGACCGGGCTTCTGATGGTCGGCTTTATGAACGCCATATCAAGCGGTCTTTTACTTTTCGCAGGTCTGGTCCAGCTGCTGGCGGAGGACTTCCTCACTGAGAAGAGCTACAAGACACTGAAAGGAAAGAAAAGGAGGAACGCGGGACTGGCCGTGTTCGCTGGGGCCACGCTCATGGCTCTCGTTGGCGCCTTCGCCTAGACGGAATGCTTTTCATTACACCATGAAGATTCAGGGACACGGAGGACCTGTTTTTGAAATGCTGCTATGATGCTATATAGATTAAATTGTATATACACGGATCTCTGGGCTCAAGCATCGTATCGGCGTTTAGGCTGTATATACAGCGGAATCGGCAATCTAGAAATTTTCATATCCTTTTATGAATTTTACTGATTTTTTGAAACTTTTTAGATTACCTCCTTTCATTTCTCGCGTGCGTATGTATGCGCTACTAAGTTGCTTTCGGTATGGCGGTGGCCCACGGGAATGCGGTCGTTATTGGAGAGCCATAGCTTCCCAAATCATCATAGTTCTTGGTTAAGGTGGCGTTTAGGAGGATATGCGTTACGAAAGGGAGTACGCTATTACTGTTTTTTTTAACACCATCATCGTCAGCTTTCCGTCGGCTCGCCCGTCCCCAAACCAAATTGGCGAGTTTGAAAGTTGACGCTTCACAAAACAAGTCATGGACGAGCATGCGGGAAAAGGAAGAAAAAAAAAAAGGTAGGGGGGGGGGGCAAACTCACTATCCGCTCATATCGCAGTGCCCACCACTGCGCACCGACATAGCAATCTTATCCCCGGCCCCGAGGAAATCGTAAACGGCCTTGGCGGCGGGATACACGATGACGGCGGTACCCTTGCTATTCGTAAACGCGTCTCCGGTGCCTTGATCGATGACGAGGGCGCGGGGCGCCAGGGCCGCGGCGATGGTGTGGGCGTCGTAGGGCAGGTTCTCGGCGTGGTTGACGAAGGTGCCGAGGGCGCTGTCGCTCCACCAGGGGGCGCCCTGCTTGGAATTCTCGAGCGTCTCGTCCTGCCCGCTGAGCCCGTGGTACCGGTAGGGGCCTAACCCTTGCACGCCCGAGCTCATGGGCATCGTCAGGGTGATGCGCTTGTCCAGGAGACCCGCTGCCAGCGCGCCTTTGCCTAGGCGTGAGCAGCCCGTTACGCCGACACGGGTGGGGTCGATTTCGGGGACGGTCGCGTTGAGGGCGTCGAGGGTGCGGTGGAAGCCCCAGGCCCAGCCTGCTAGGGAGCCTTTTTTTGTGCGTGCGTTAGTCATCGATGCTTCTCTCCTCTCCTCTCCTCTCCTCTCCTCTTCACTGCTTTCCTGTATTCTCTTTAATGAAAGAGAAGACGAGAGAAAAAAAAAGAAGCAAACCGAGGGGGAGGGAAATACAGAGGAAAAGGAAAAGGAAAAGAAGGGAGAGAAAAAGGGGACTTACCGATATCCCTCCCGCTATAGATATCGAAGAAAGCCCCCGTCTTGGCGTTGCTGTCGGACGCAACGCGCGTGTAGTCGAAGCCGACGATGGCGATGCCCGCGGACAGGTACGGCTGGTTGCTCATGCCGCCGATGTTGATGACGACGGGCGCGGGCTTGCTGCTCGAGGCGCCCGAGGGAAGCGCCAGCGTCGCGCTGAACCGCCCCGTCTTACCGCCTGCTGTCACCTCGATGTTCACCGTGTTGCCGCTGCGCGTCGCCTTGACTGTTTCTTGGCTATGGTCGGGGTAGTAGCCGTACCTGTGATTTTGAGAAACGGGTGGTCAGTCAGTCGGTCAGTCAGTCAGTTAGTGAGTGTGAGTCAATTGGTCTTGAGCCTTGGGTTGGGTACTCCCTAGCCGGGCAGACCGATTGGGATTCTTGCGGAATAGATCAGGGGAAAGGGGGCGTGAGACACGCACTGGTACTCCTGTAGCATCTGGATGATCTCGGGTTGTCGGCACTGGTACCATTCCTCGGGCGTCTGGATCCGGTTCTTGCCCTTCCCTGTCATGACATCCTGTGCGAACGTCGAGGAGCCGCCTGCGTTGTCCGTCGTCGTGTAGGCGAGCGGTAGGAACGGGTCAGGCATTGTTGTTTGCAGCGGGAGTTGAGACCATGTCGGGTATTTCGAGGGTGAGGGTACTGGTGCACATGCTGCCTGTCTTGAGTCTAGGTTGTCTAGGTTATTGGCCTTGCTTGGTACAACTGCTGCTGATGTTATACACATGAGGGACAGCAGACCCGTTAACGCGGCTAGTGTTGAAGGCGCCATGGTCACTTTTCAGACGCAGGTTCGCGATGTCAGGAGGTGAGGATCAATGATGCGCTCTCAGATGATATGCTTGGCTTTGGCTCTCTATTCTCTCTTTCCTCTTCTAATATCTCTTTCAAAGGTAGCCATGTTGTCTTCCTATATAGCATTGCGGAGTCTTGATCCCCATACCCCATATCGCAGTGCCGTTGCTCCGAGTCAAAACCCGGGTATTTATCATGATCCGGCTGTTTGGGTCGACTGGCGGGCTCAACCAAGTCCGGGGCCTTACTTCACGTTGCGACAGCGTAGGTTCTCTTCTACTAGTGCTGCAATTGTTGTTGTTCGTTTCGCAGTCTCCATGTATGCTTTCCCCCTTTTTTAAAAAAATTTGTTCCCCTTTTCAATTGACTTTGGTTTGCGGCGAATGAGTAATAATATGGACTAGAAGACTGAAAGTACTATTTTTGGATACGAACCATGAGTACCTCATTAATCCATCTCAGATTGTAACGCTCTCTTGCGTGGGATGTTGTGTTGATACTATATAGTATTTTAGCCGGAAAGCGTGGTCTAGACTGCCTAGGTAGCTTGGATAGCTCATTTCTCCTTTTGGCATTAACTATGGCCTCGCATACTCGATTACGTAGGGGCCTCTACAAGCCTCAACGGCACAACAGCGCATGAAAAGTCTAAGTTTAGCAGTCAAAGTGCGATGCTAAACACGGGTTTGGGCTCGGACTTCAACACGAAGAATCTGTCGGGATATAAGCGCAAAGGCTCAGCCGGCCTCGGGCGGAGGAGCAGCGAGAGAGCGGCCAGTACGCTAATTCCCATGAGTTCTGAGGATCCCGTGCAGAACTGGGACAAAGCCGCGCCCAGTTATCCAACTGTTACGATTCTACTTCGCGAATAAGAACTGGATTGTTTGAACTTGTGATATTTGGATTTCCCCCTCCTCAAATTAGTCTTGTAATTAGCGATGCTGGGCGTTGGAGGAAGACAGACAGGGGGTATCTACGTCTGTACGTGACCATCTTATTTTGGTAGTGTGTAAACAATGGACAGTCGGTTATACGGAAGGGATAGGAGGGGATAGTATAAGAAGTGTAAGTAATTGTTTTTGTCCTTCGAGGTCCTTCTCAAACAGGATGCTTTGGATTCTCCAATGCGTACCCGTCAGATAAAAGCCCCCGAAATAACAAGTCTTCATACCAAGCTACATGATAGATGTGACATATTAACGCATATCGTCTACTATATGTACGCCAGGGAGCAGGGGCACGATGAGGTAGAAGCGATCTAGTAGGGTGGCCATAGGTTAGTCTTGTTTATATAATAGCTGGGTTTCCTCCTAGATCTAAGAAAAAGACGCCCAGGGGCCAATAATCTTGAGCCATTAGCCTACACTATACGGAGGTTAAGGCCAAAAGTCTTCATTATCCTTAACAATTATATATAGTGCAGTCTTATAAGGCTTACCGTAGATATACTTTAATACTACTATAACTAACTATTATAATATAGCGCTTGTAGTTAATAGATGCGCTATAGCTATAAGGGCTAGAGCTGCTAGTGCTACTAAAACTATACTGGTTATAAATAAATAAGTGCGCTAAAATTATAGCGGTATAAAAGTATACCTACGGTAGGTCTTTATAAGGCTACACTATATATAATTGTTAAGGACAATGAAGACTTTTGACCCCAACCTCCGTACTCACAACTACCTGCAACCCAGATTCACTTTAGAGACCAGATACCCTGACAATGTAGCCCTATGAACCGTCGCCCAGGGGCTGAAGATAAGCGCTTAGCAGAGTACTAGTAAGACATTCGACAGCCACTAGGCTAATGTACCTACCCCCTGTTTCATTGTTATCATGTAGGCCAATCTTGGCTTAAACTAAGCCACCGAGCGACCCAAACTTCGGACTCTCGACTGTCGGAGACAAGCAAGTCAACCCGTTGGAGTCCAATCATAATGCTTGTATATTCAATTTTGATGTATATTTTTTGCACATTCATGGTTGTCTAGCCTATTTGAGGCTTGGTATCCGGACTGTTGTAATGGTACACCGAGGATCTGACATGCATGAGAATGCCCTCACTAGCAAGGCTTCATTGTGCTGTCTAAAGGACGAAAGGTGCACTTTAGGCCCTCTTAAGGCTACAGCATTTTCCCTTGAACGAAAAGTTCATAAGCTACATTATGGTCACCTTCTTAATCCGGTTCATATTATTCTCCAAAATCTCAACCAAAGTGCCATAATACCGCAGTAGAAAACGCGGCATCTCGCTCTCCTCTTCATAGTTTGATCATGGATACTCCACCTGCTGATACCCTCACTGTCGGCCTTGTTTATGTCAAGCCTTTGGAGATGGTGGCTATTGGTGTCATGATGGATGTGAGGTATGCCTCAATCCCGGTGGCTCACGGGGATTTCAACGACTATATTCTCGGCCGCATCGGCGACCACAATGTTGTCATGGTTGGGCCTGCGCGTGGGGACCAGGGCACTGTAGCAACCGCTCAGTTCGCCGCTACTATCCACCTAACCTTTCCTAATATCAAGATTGGTCTGTTGGTGGGAATCGGCGGTGGGATCCCGAGGGATCCCAAGCCCGACGTCCGGCTCGGAGATGTTGTAGTAGGGGCTCCAGAGACAGGGCCGGCGGTCGTCCAATACGATCTTGGCAAAAGAACAGCGACCAGATTCGAAGTTACGAGGAGCGTAGCTCAGCTGCCAAGTTTGATTCGCAAGGTCGTTAACAAGGTTGAAGCAAGCGAGCGCTGGCAAGTTCAGAAGCAAGGCATCCTTGAATCTCACCTCGAAAGGTTGTCGAAGACTCCGTGGCTGCGGAGTCACGGTCTCAAGCCTTTAGCACCGGACCGGCTTTTCCAGTCGACGTTCTTGCATGAACCAGGAACGGATTGCGCTACGCATGATGTGCAATTCGAGCGTATACGGGCGCCGCGCGAGCCCGATCACATTGCCATCCATTACAGCACTATCCTGTCTGGCAACACGCCCATGAATTCGTCAGAGGACCGCGATCGTCTTGCCCAGGCATACAGCGGCGCCTTGTGTTTTGGAATGGAGGCAGCCGGGCTGATGGATGTGTTTCCGTGCTTGGTGATTCGTGGCATCAGCGACTATTCGGACTCGCACAAGAATGACTCCTGGCAGAACTACGCTGCTGCGACTGCCGCCTCTTATGCTCGTGAATTGTTACTCAATCTCCCCAAGCAAACAATACCACGAGCACCCCAAGCATTGCCTCTAGTTAAAGCTAACGAAAATGACTCCCTAGTGGATCAGATGAATGCTCGCTATAATACCATTTTCTCGGGTACTGGTAATAATAGCGGTCTCCAGCTTGGCTATAACACGGGTACCATGACCAACAACTTTGGGGGCGGAATAAGAGAAGGCAAGAGGGAGAGATCCTGAGGTAACGACTAAGCAAAGCAATGGTGCTTGTGGTGAACCGGTCTTAAAGGCTATACTTACAGCCATCTAGTGGTAGCTAGACTATCCAAATAGCTTTTCCCTCACAAGACGTAGTCATGAAACCTTTTGAGAGCCTAAGTGCGAGTCCGGTCGCCGCGGGGCGTCTGCATTTCTTTGGTAGACTACTGTGCCTTTCCTCTTCAATATGCTATGAGTATGCTTCATCTGGGCGCACATGAAAAGACGACGGGGCTGTATGAACTTACAGAATGTGAGAGCTATCGTAGAGGTGTTCTCATATTTCATCAGCGGCTATGTGCATTCTACTCATTTCTCACCCAATAAGCTCAGGGGATTGAACAAATTGCACTTGCGGAGACAACAAGGCGATCAACTACACCCTAGTTAATGCATAGGCCGATAACAGTTCCTTCAAGATGCTACAAGAGTAGCTTACATAGCCCGGTCGCGGCCTGCTACTGTCGCCCACCCCTCCCCTCCTCCCCAACGAGTCAAGCTGGTCTCACAAACTCGCGTCGAGTCTACTCTACCCATGTTGAAAATCAAACGTTCTATCTCTAGACTCAATTCTGTTACCAATCATTAGTCCTTGCCTCTCCATAGCTCATGTAACCTTATTATCCTTATGTCAGTGCAGGAACAAAGACCTCTGGCGCTCGACTTGCCGGCGAGTTCGGAGAGCAGCGACTCGAGAGTTGCTATCAGCCCAAGCCTCCTAGCCACCACCAACTACGGAGCACAAATCGCATATAACTACGGCTCGATTTCCAATTATTTCTGCTCTCTCTCTGGCTCCGATGAGACACATGAGTGTCACTTCCCTGACATATCGCCGAAGAATGGCTCCGTCGGGGACTTGCTATATAGGAGGATAAAGACGGCACGGGAGTTTTACAGCTCGAAGCATTGGGCAAAGGCCAAAGACCTCTTCTATGACGTGTTGGGAGCACCTTGCGCTACCCTCGATGTGGTGGAACGAAGCCTACTGCAATATAATTTGGGGCATGTCCATTTTGCGCTTGGCGAGTATGTCGACGCTGCTCACCAATTCGAAGATTTGCTTGACATCCATCAAGAGAGAAACGAGAAACCCCAGAAGAGCATCAGAGACACTCGCTTTTAGCTCGCGCGCAGCTTCTACCATGTAGAGCGTTATGCCGACGCGGCCGAAGAGCTACGGTACTTTATCCTGACTCGCGACCAGCAAGATGATTCTGGGGCGGAACAGGTAACAGCCGCGCAGCTCTGGCTTGGCTTAACATTTGAGCGGCTAGACTCACATGACATTGCCAAGGACCAATTATCAGACGTCTTTGAAGCAAGGACTCAAAGCCTTGGGCCGGAACACTTGGACACGTTAGCTTGTCGGCACCATCTCGCAAATTTTCTGTACAAGCGGAAGGCGTATCTCGAGGCCCACGAGCATTTCAAAGCCTTGCTCTTGGTTGAGGACAACCTTAGCGGGCCAGAAAAAGAAGAGGCTACGAGGACGCGGTGCATGCTAGCTTTCTGCCTAGCGAAGGTCGAGCGTTATGAGGAAGCTGAGCCTCATCTACAGCGAGCACTCGCCCGAATGGATCCGAAGTCTAGATTCAGTCTCGACGAAACTTGCGACACAGGTCTTGTGTGTTTCTGGTTTGGTCGGATATCTCTGAAAAAAGAGACACGACACTCTGTTGATCAGGCCGCCCACATGTTCCAACGCGCCTTGACGTTGATCTCAAGATACATGCAGTTAAGAAACGAGGAACTGGGAGAGCCGTCTATCAAGAATAACCACGGCGGTCAAGGTGATGAAGATAACTTACAAGATGAACTCATTGGATGTCGATGCTATCTAGCGCACACCATGCGTTTTCAAGGACAACTTATCGCGGCCGAGCAGGCATACCGACAGATATTAGATCCTGCAGACGCAGTTAGCCAAGAATATCTTGTAGCAAGCCGCCTCGGGTTGGCAGACTGTCTGAAGTTGCAGAAGAAGCCCACAGAGGCCAAAGCTGTTCTAGAGGAAGTCGTCAGTGTCAGTAGCCCACTGGATGACTGTCGTCATACTGGAGAGGATCTTGGGTCCTGTCTGCATATGCTTGGCGATATCTACCTACAATTGGATCAAGTAGAGGAAGCTCGCGAATGTTTCCAGCGGGTTGTCGACGTTGTGCCTGAAAAGCCTAACTTCCACCATAACAGGAGTCGCTATAGATTGGGATTGCCTTGTTCCGATTGCGGCAATTTGATAGCGCACGTTCACAATTCCAGCTATCAATGGACACTGAGAAGCAACTTGGTAGTACACGGCTCCTCTTTGAATCCGAGTGCTGGCTGTCGTGGTCTTTATGCGAGGTTGGCAGTTATGAAGAGGCCGAGATCCATCTACTACCCGCTTTTACCCAGATGCCCGCTAGGAAGGACAGCCACTCGAGAGGGTTCGAGGATTTCTTTCTGGGGTTCAGTCACTTCTACCAGGGGCGCATAGCATTACATCGTCGTCGCAACATCTCCGAGGCGTCTAGAAATCTGCAGCTCGCGCTAGGGGAAATTAGTAGGTTTCACGGACTAGATAGCCCGATCTATCTCGAATGCCGATACTATCTCTCGTACTCTCTTGTGATGCAGAATGACTACAGCCAAGCCCGCCAGATGTTCGAAGAGCTGCAGAGGAGCCAATGCTCGGAAGAGCCATTACCAGACATTCTCTTCATCCTGGTTCCATTCTGGCTCGGTCAAATCTCAAGATGGCGCGGGAGTAGAAAAGATGCAGAGCACAACTATTCCAAGTGTCTAGCGTCACTACACGGCGATTCGCTCCCTTTGCATTCATCGATATCGGCGGCGCAAGTTCGGTATTATCACGCAAAAAGCCTATTCCGCCTAGGGAGAATCGACGAGTCTGCCAGAATTGCGCGAGAGATCCTCGCCGAACTGGACCGTGGCGACGCAAACAATGATCAGGACAATCTGCGCGATACCAGTCGTGAGCTACTCTCCTGGTGTCTGCATAAGACTGAAAATTTCAAAGAGGCATGTGACCATTTGATGCCTGCTATAGAACAGAGCCCCCAAGGCACTCTATTCCTATCAAGCAAGGCCATCCTTATAGACTGTCTGTCTGAGGTCGGTCGACACGATGAGGCAACACCATACTTGCTTCGACTCGAGACTGAGCTGGACATGGTGGAATCCAGTAGTAGGAGCGTAGTCAACAGCATTGTTAGCTACTGGCTGGGACGCCGCGCATTCCGCAACCGTAAACGCGGCCAGGGGCAACCAAGCCAACACTTCACTGATGCCCAGAAGTGGCTGGTGAGGCTGCAGGGTGCCAGGTGGGCTCACATGCGGATGGAATGCCAGCACTTTCACGCGCGATGCCAGCTTCGGGATAAGAAGAGAGTCGAGGCGGAGGGGAAATTCCGAGGGCTTGCGCTGCAGCAATACGAATCCGGGAACCGCGCCTACGCCGTAGACAACCAGCATTGGCTTGGGCGTAGTCTTATTCATCAGGGTATGGATACCGCAGCTATTCCCGTGCTCGAGAAAATTATAACGGACAAAGAGTCAGGTAAGCTGGAGGTAGACGCGGTTGCCTTGAGCCATAAATATTTGGGCTACTGTCACTTCATCCAGAGTAGGTTCGAGCAGGCCAAGCTACACTATGATCAAGCACCACTTGAGATCCTCGACCAAGAAAGCAACGCACCTAACGCCCGATTTTGCCTTGCAAAATGCAATTTTAATTTAGGGCTGTACGAGCAAGCTAAACCCTATTTTCAATACTGCCTTGAGCATAACATTCGCCCCACGAGGCCCGTTATTGGCTAGGGAAGACCTTTTTTGAGCTCCGTGACTGGGACCAAGCATGTCCTTACCTCATGACTACCGCCCTTATTTCTAGTCAAATGCCAGAAACGGACTGCGTGCAAGCTCGATTATATTATATACGAGCCAAATTCGCGGTCGGGCAGTATCATGAGGCTTCCTGTGCCTTTGTCCACTGTCCGATCGAACACCTAGATAGTAGCATCTTACCTATGCTAGTTGATTGCAATACTATGCCGGCCTTGCTAGATATGAGGTCGGTGCTTTTGGAAAGGCGAGAAAGCAGCTACTCCATGTGCTTGAGAAATATCAAGAACTGAAACAGTCAAATACGGAGAACATCCTGTTGACAAGACTTTTTGCGGCGCGCTCTCTCGTGGGTCTTGGCCGCAATACTCACGCAAGAACGGAGCTGGAGCGCCTCGTCATAGAACCCTGGTATCAATCCCGCCCGAGCGATGAAACAATCATGCTTGCACAATACGATCTTGCCCGCATTGCCTATCAAATTAAGGACTGGGCACACGCATTGGAACTATTCCAAGCTGCCCTCCTTAAGCACGAGACAGTCCACGGAAACAAGAGCACGCTAGATGTAGAGCAGTGCCAGCGTTATTTGGCACTTGCGCTTCAGGCGGCAGGGCAAGCTGAAGAGGCTACAAAACTCTATCGGAAAATACTCGACGAGCAACCCGACGAGATTGCAAAGCCGCCACGACACATGCTTCTTGATGTTCAGATCTGCCTTAGCCGGACTCTCTACTGCTTTGACAAACGCCACGGGTCTGAATGTCATGAGCCTCCCGAGCCAACTGAGGATGATGAGGAGTGGCCAAGAACACCGACCGGGCCAAGCCACCCCTACAGCGTGCGTCGGCAGATCCTCCTCGCGGACTTGAGCTTTCATCTCTCAGACTTCATGCGGGCGGAAGAAGTTTATACCAAGCTCCTTACGCTGATGGAGTCTTCAGATGAAGCACGACGGGACACTCCCGTTCCGATAGCCTACCTCCGGTCTGCATTGGCTGTGACCCTGTCAAAGCTCGAAAGGGCTGACGAGGCTCGCGCTCTCGCTGCCACTGCGCTTGAGGTTGACTGTCCCAAGGCCCATCATTGCAGGTCCCTCGAAGGCTTTGACGAAGCCTTCCCCGAGTTCATATCCTCTAATCTAGAGACCAGCGACAGCGCGAGCAAGGCGCGGTCGTGCGCCTCCTGTAAACGGCTTGCTAAAAACGCTACTCGGCACATATCCTCTGAGATAAACGACCCTATGCACCCTAAGTTGGCAAAGACCCAGAGAAGCTCGCTTACAGTTCCTCGGGCATCTTCAGCGGAAATAAAACAGGTTGAAGGGAGTGCGACACCGCAAAGCAAAACCAGTCGTGCAGCGAGTCCCGGGCAACCGCTAGGGGCGAAGAGTTCGCCACCTTCGCCTATAAATTTAGGTAGTCAGACGTCAGTGACAACGGAGTCCGGGAGTAGCGCGGAACAGTCACCCGAAGCGCAGGCCAAAAACCAGGTCTCACGTCTGAGCATCCGCGACTCTCTCGCGCCCGAGCAAAAGGATGACAACGCAGGTCTTTGTGCTGACGACGACTAGACTGATGCGGCTTAGGAGAAAGAAGATACGCCATCGATGGTTGTGGCTAGTGCTCCAGCGCCAAGACCGAAGCCAAAACCTTTATACTGGAATATGAATACAATAGTATCGCCGGAGGCCATGCCTAAGACTGATTTCGTGTCACTGACTTGTGGCGCGAAGGATACAATGATTGGTAAGGATGTTTACTGCATTTTCTCATGCAGAACCATATTACATACTCCATTGAATATTAAGCACTTACGCTGACTGTGGGACGCCAAGGGTCGCTAATTGATGACCTTGTCTACTGAGATGCCTAACCTATCGTAGCTTTCACTAGTATACTCCTTAGGTACGCGCTCCGGTGTTCTATCTAAAGGCCTTATGACACAACACAATCGCATCTCTCGCATCTCATCTTTGAAAGCAACTTAGTTTACAAGATGCTGAAGGAGGAGCGTGAAATAAGTCACAGCTATAGAGAGTGGAAATGCTAAAAGGTACTCTGTTGGACTGAGTATATTGCGAATGTTGATATTCGATAGCAAGCGAAGATACGCAGTGAGGCTTTCGGGAAATCTGATGGTCATGCGAGTTTTTGGAATCCATATATAGTAAATAGGTGTATCCATGCTAATTTGCCGAAGAATACCATGCGCTAGGTTAGATAGATACCTGACATATTCATATATTGATTACTCGATTCCATCCTTGTCCAAATGCAAATACCGGCACTTATCGTCGTGCTTACGTAGGGTCTTGGCCCACCATGAGCTCCTGGACGATATTTTGAGTCACTTCTAACCCATTCTCCATTGCGATATGGGGGACTGTCTTTTCTCTGTACCGCCAGCTGAGATTCTTATGAGCACTAGGATCTTAGTATACGTGTCAATTTTTACGCTCTTTTATCTGCACTTTGACGAGTACCTATTGAAGTGAACCCCATAGGCCCTGCGTCCAACTAGTGCGTATGCCTTAAGGAGATGATAGGGTTAACCTATACATGCCTCTATAACGCTACACCGCTAGCCTTTCCGGACAGCATTACCTAGTATCAACATTATGGCAAGCTGCCGTCGTATTCTATCTCGCCACACCCAGTCTGGTAGACGAGGCTCTGGCCCGGGAACGCATTAGGAGACGACGTAAAAGATAGGATGAAGGCGTTGCAAATCGGCTCGCCCTCCTCACTTGCGCTGTAATACAGCCCGCAAGCCCCGAACCCGGAGTCGCTTGCCCCGCATCCCTCGTTGTCGATGCACGCCTGGCAGCACGCCGTGTAATCACTTGCCCACGGCTCCTCGCGCGTGTAGATCACCGACACCCGCTCCGCGTACCGGCCCGACCGGATCCCTTCGCCGTTGATAGTCCCGATCAGGTTCGTCGGCGCGCAGCGCACGTCCAACGTCTTCGTCACTGTCTCGCCGCACTCTACTGTGCGCGTTGTCGTCTCTGATGCCGCGACGTACGTTGTGAAAAACGATGTTGCCGTCGTTAGGTACGTCGTTGATGTGTAGTAGATGGTACTAGTGCTTGTGGTTGTGTACGCGATCACGGACTGTGTCGGCGTCACCGTTGTTGTCACTGCTGCCCCTGAGGTCACGGTAGGGAGCAGGATGTCGTACAGGATCGTCCCTGTAGAGCAGAGGGCTGATACAGGATAGGTTTCTGGGACAGTGGTTACCTGCCCTGATATAGCTGTATATGTGCCCGTATCTACGTGGTTTTAAAGTCAATAATTGTCATACTGCAACTGACATAAGATCAGTGAATTTAACTCACACTCAGTCACGGTCGTAGGCTTGGCTCCATTGGCGCAGACAGTATCGGCGAAGGTGCCCGTGGCAACCGTCTTCCAAATCTCGAAGTAGCTTGTGGACGTTGGGATTGTAATAGTTGGAACGGTAAAAGTATACGCCGTTGAGGTGCGTACAGTATCCGTAACTATAGGTGCTTCTACGGTTACGGTTGGGGGCACAGTCAAGGTAGCGTTAGTCACAACCTTGGTGGAATGGATGGTCGTCTGGCTGGTCGGGACAGGAGCTGTGGATTCTGGCGTTAGAAACTGCTTCCTGCCCGCTCATTGTTTGATGTTTCTAAGGGTGGGTGACAACGTGGGCAAGTGACCGTATTTCCCAAGCGACGAAGATAATAACTTAGGAACACCTACTAGGTGGTACACCACCCGAGCCAAACTTATAGCTGCATGAGCTTAGAGTTGTCGACGACACAAATGTCACCGTGGTCGCGGAGGTGAGGCCGCTGTAAAGGACGGCGTTCAGAAAAAGACCTAAGAGCATTTTGAGACTCGTGGGCAGGGACCGAAGAAGCCAGTCGTATTCTTTGAAGCTTACAGGGTTATTCACAGGTTGTCCAAGACACAGCGATCAACTCCCTGAGTGAGAAAGGCAGTTTATATCATACTATTTTCTCGACGTTACCCCATTGACTAATATGTCACCGTCAGTGCCTGCCTTCTTCCTTCACAAGAGCGGGTGAAGTTTTTACACGCGCCATCACGTCACATGTTAGCTCCGTTAATGAATCTCTATCTAAGTACTACTACTCTTAATTTCTAAGCATTACCTGAGCAGCTCATTATGGCATGCGAGGTTAATTAGCTGCAGTAAAACGTTCGGTCGTGGCTTGCGAAGGCTATAGGCGAAGTGTGGAATACTACGCAAATTCATCCTGAATAGAAGCGGCGTGTGCAAGGTATCTACATGCGGTTCAACATGCATGCTTATAATAATCAACGACTTGCCTAGATAGTCATGTCCTGATGCGTAAAAGCTTTAGGACGACTCCGACTACTTGATAAGTCTACATCTGGCCCGTTGACAAAGACCCGATAGTTGCTGAATTAGGAAAATGTTCAAGCTGATATTGGATGGAGTTGCAGCGACGTGGTTATGTCCGTTCCGGATCCGATTAGGTAACTGTATGGTACTAGATCAATACGAGAGTAGGGGGTGAGTCAGCGTCGCAGTCTTTGCGGCAACGTCTCTGGATAGGTAACTAGCTGTGCTGACGGCGGGCGAAACCTTGATCGGAGTCGTAACTATTGGCTAGCATACGTTACTAAGCCTCCTACCGAAGACAGGACAATACGTATTAGTAGTACCGGAACAATATATGCATCATGAGTGTAGCCGACAAACATGTGGATAATCACTAGCCTAGTTCTATAAAGGCTAACGTCACCGGGAATGCTACGGAATTAATCTCGAGTGTCGCCATCAAACGGATGTCAGCACTAGAATAGTAGTAAGAGTTGATGTTCATGTTTCCTCACGTGCTATCTGTATTGAAGACGCGGGAAGGAGAGAAGTTCGGTATATACCTGTATAACCGTAATCCTATGTCCCTAGTGGCTTTCAATATTTCAATTAATGCCAGCAATTCGCTCTCTCTTTACTGCCTTTTCAATTTCGTGGGAAAAAGGGGACACGTCTCTCGTTGAAGATGTCGAAACACCCAAGACTCGAGATTAAAGCTCATCTATAATTCAGTCAAATTAACTTCAATTTTGTAACAGCCTCGTACTAAACGCAGCAGATATAATGAGAACAGAGAAAGAGCAAAAATCAGAAAAATAGCAGGGGAAAGTTGGGAAAGATTTTAAGCCGCAGTAAAACTAAGAAGTGTAAGTTTCAGTCAGACTTATGGGAGAATATATACTTCTACGTGTAAGATAATACATATGCTTCTTGGGGGCACATCTCTCGCCCACCTTTTATTTACATTTAGCTTCTCGTCTGTCTTGTTACTTGAAGATAACAGTAGATGATTAGTTGTGAATATATTCTCTCTCTCTCTCTTCCCACTCCTTTTCCCTATTGCTGATATTTTCATATTGTAGCAGGGTAAGTAGGAAATAGAGGCTAGCTAAGTCCCCAACTAAACACATCAGCAGGACCGCTCAATAGTTGACGAGAACTCACACAACCGTTGCGAATATTTTATTAGTTAATGGACCCGAATTGTCTTCCTTTCGATGAAGAAATTATCCGATAGTCTGAATATCCCACCTAATTGCCGAGCTCTGCTGAACGCCTTTTCCATCAGAAGGTCCAGGAGCCTATAAACAGGAATCTAGGTAGGCAATTGACATGACCCAATGACAAGCTCGTGGTTGATATGCTGGTAATAGTGCAGCCCTCAATGGGTGATCCGCAAGTATCCTCACTGCAACAAAACCTAGTCAACTATCGGGCGCATAGGAAACTTCGATTATGATGCTTTAGACTTCGTTCTGTATTGCCGCATCAAATCTGTAGGAGATATGGAAACTTATCAATACGATCTATTACGCGCCGATGAGATTCGTCTAGTGAAACTCATGCCGGAGAATCTCCGTCCGATTTGCAATGTGGATTGATACACACAACTTAGTCACCCGTGTAGTCGGGGGTAATACGCTGAACTCTACAGTTCATGGTTCCCAGCTAAAAGAGACCACACTGTCGAGATATATCAGTTCGATCAGAGACACCCTCAAGCAGTCCCCCCAGCGAATCTGGCATCGTGCACATAAATTGTGGGTTAAGAGTAGGGGGAGCAAGATACGGCAGGGTCGTATGACGCTTTATGGTGAGCCATCTAATCATGTCAACGCCTACGATTCTGTCTCGTATACATAGGGAGGTAATGAGTAGACTCACATGATTAGAGTTGATGATGCTGAATTACCTGTCGCTGCCAATCTTCACTAGGCACTTGTTTATCTCAGGCGTAGGCGCACTCCTAGCTTCACATGGGCTGATGCTGTATGCATTAACCAAGATGATATCCCTTAAAGAGACGAACGAGTTAAGAAAATGGCGCAAATGTACTCGTCTGCCTCAGACGCCATCGTCTGGCTAGGCCCTGAAGAGGAAGACGTCGATCTCGCCATTCAACGGACCCAGCGGGCGGATGCAGCTATCACTCGATACGGCGAAAACTACGTACCGAATTATCATCCAATTTACCGAAAAAGGGGACTAAATATACCGAGTATCGACACTGGATTAGTTGTATCCTTCAAGGCGCTACTAGAGCGGCCCTGGTTTTAGAGGACATGGATTATTATTCGGGAAGCAATGCTAGTAAGAAAGGCCACGATAACTTGCAGTAGCCTATCTTTACCTTTCCGCATGATTTTAAGAGTTTTCAAGCATCAGCATTGAAAAGGTTTCCGTCGATCATAGGGGTTTCAATATCTCGTCCCCTCTCCGCGATGACTCAGTTAAAATCCGTACTCGGGCAAACCAGCGCATCACCACCGAGACTTCTCTTCTATACGACAGGATCTAACTCATACAATCCTCGCTACAGAGTATTTGGCCTCATGAATCTCGTCTTGGGTGATTCAGGTCTTGGGGTTAACGTTGATTACAATATGACTTGTGAGGCGGTATATACGCAATTGGCAGGGTACCAAATAATTAACTATAAGAGACTAGAATTTCTGAGTATGACCGGGTTGGAATTCTACTTCGCTGACCTCGATATACCAAGCTGGGTAGCTGACTGGAGTAAATGCGATTATACATATGAACCTAGCGATTCAGTCTCAGTTCTGTGCTGCACAAGTTTTGGTGGCAGGTTGGCTTGCTAAGGGAGTACATGGAATTGACATGTCTGCTTTTTTCTTCGACGTTATATCAGATACTGGAACTGAGATGGCGCCAGTTGGATGTCCAACAGGGGATGGTGCCGTTTCCGGAAGAGGTAAGATAACATTTCTAGACTTAATTACAACTGATATTCATCATACGTTAGGACACAATTGGCTCGAAGATACATTCGTGGAGACGGATGTGCTGGATCTCTTCACCGATTTGGACCGTCTTACTGAAGAGTTGAATTCCTATCCTACGGGTGAGCATGTTGAACACGTTAAGCTACGCACTGTCTTATTTGATTTTCTCCGCAAGGACCGCCCTGACCGGGTGTATGAATATCAGGCGGTCCATAACTTGTGTCGAACTGGCCCTAGTCTCATTTTCATGCCTATCATTCACAGTAATACAGACAGTTCTGATGACTTCAACAAGCTAACGCACTTTGACGAGAGAAAAGATACATATTTTAGCATTATCTCCGACTGGACTCGTTGTCGCGTTCTCCGTCGTATAAAGAAGGAACACCTAGGTTGGGTGCCAGATATTATAATAATGGGAAATTGTATTTTTGTCATCTTAGGTGCGAACGTCCCGTTTGTGGTCCGTCCAGTCGGCGATGGAACTTACAGATTGATCGACGAATGCTATATTCACAGTGCCAGGTATGAGAGGACCTTAGAGAACAGGGAGATCAGGGAAAACATCATTTGGACATAGACAGTTGTGAGGGAAACAGTTCAAAATACTTGTTAAACCTGTGGCTTACTCTAATTAGTCATTGTGCGCCCCAATCGTCACGTTGATCCTGCTCTCAATGGTGTACAAACAAAGAAAACAATAATCTTTTTGGTAACCAAACTATAAACACAGGTTATATTCTAAGTTAAGACACTGTAGCTATAGCATAACTGTCAATAGCCCCCGCCTTAGGAAAGTTCTAACAGCCTACAGCATAAAATCCCACCCCCATCTCGCTATACGCCTGAAAATTACTTCATTGCGTCATATGTACCGTGGCTTTCTCTACGTACTATCAGGTAGCATTCCATCTCTCTAGGTGGAAAGAGCAGTAACAGGTCGCGCAGAACTTCTAAATCTCGAGAAACGCACATGCGTAAATGTTAGTGAGACACTGACATTAATGCAACTATTGGTCCAAACCAGAATGAGGATGAAAAGTCTACTATACAGCAGGAATCTATTCCGACTTTCTCCTGGTAAACTGAATCTAAATCAATAAATGCATTCATTTCGACAGCGAAATATTACTTGTCACCTTGGAATGCTGTGTAGAGACGAATGATCCGAAAAAGCCAGTTTCCCGTCTGTGTGATTGAACCCATAACGGGAGTCCTGCAGCGAAATTGATAGAATAACAGCTATGGAACTAACCGCTACATATAGGAGGTAGTGAGACAACCCTTTCGAGGTAATTAAAGAGGGGTTCTGAAAGAAATAGATGAAGAGTCCTCCGATAAGTCCAGTATAGTGACAGCAAAACGTAAGGTGAAAGCTGGAAGGCAATAAGAAACTCTCCTTTAAAACTTACAGTAAATATTAGAAGATAGGTACCGTTCTTCAAGATACACAGAGAATCTCGAAGTCGTATCTATACATATTGACATGGTGTAAGTGAGTTAGGTGAGGCTGGGATCGAGATTATTCAGCCAGTTAGTGGCTGAATATATTCGTTGGGAGAAAAGGAACGGTAGGAATCATGGAAGGAAAAGATACGAAACATAAATGCAATGGCTCTTGATTCTTCAAATTAAATTGCGTTTCTATCGATTGTAATCCCCCCAACGGATTAAGGGAATCTGCCTGACAGCTTTAGGAAGTGCAGGTCTAGCCTATCTCCTAGACACTTAGGTCCTCATTAGGGCGCGAACCCCATGGGGCTCACTTCAATATAAGTCTTCAGTTTTCATCATTCCTAAAAGCCCTCAATTAGTCTCGGATACCCGAGACCTACATTTCTTCGTCGAGACGCAATTCGTTACGCTAAGACACGCCGTCTACAGATTTTATCCTGTAACGGCCTATCCTGACAAGTCGCGTGAACCTTCCACTGACACAACACGAACCCCACTCATAGTTAAATGGACGGTTAAAGCATTCCTCGCGCCTATATGGATTTCCCCGCACTGAACCGCTAGAAGAAATCCCAATAGTTTTTAGTTTTATAGATTCCTCCGTAGAATTGATTACAATTATCATGTATTCTCGTTGTTAACATAAACTAAATGTGGCCAAACAGGCGTTTAATACCCCGACATGATATCTACGACCTAATTCTGATCAACAAATTAAATATCAAGCAATGCCAAAAGCACTGGATCATAACAGGATAGTGAAACTGCTGTCTCGGGAAACTTAATGGTGAGTAGCCATATCTTTGCTAGAGATTGTTTCTTCTACCTTACACACGTGGCTTCCCGCCAGCTAAGTCTGGCGCCACAAAGCTTCCCTACTTCTCCAAAGAAAATTAGCTAAAGACAGCGATTGGAAATTCTACCTTCCAAGTAATGCAGTGATGCCAGTAGTCTGTTCTAGCTTAACAAATCTACAGCTCCTTATACGTTAATAAAACCCAAACCAAAAGGGGTATTAAGTAGCTGGCTGTCACAAGATGGGCCCACAATGTACTAGCTGTTAAGTATGAGAACAGGAGAAGGGTATGAATACATCCTTTTATCCCTTCAAGCATTTAAATCTAGGGTTATCTCTTTTAACTACATGGATTCTTCCCATAAGTAACTTTGAGTACTGTGTACCAATTGGTTACAATGAGGCCTTGAACTGCTTATCCCATGACTGTGGAAGCGCCTTCTATCTAACGGGCTTCCTGAGTATGTAAGTCTCTCAGACCTTACTATACTAGCCGTCCTTACATTCTGTAAGGTATATTTTAAGTCACATGTACTGAAATAAAGATGGCTTGATTCTGAGGTATTGCCATAGTCACATTCCAGATAGACAGAGACAAACTGTAGACATAGGGTTATCTAGTTATCCTCATTGTATGTTTATAATGTGAGCTCCGGGGATAGTATACGTCACTTGTCTTAACATTGGTAATGACGTAGCGGGAGGTAGCCCTGACTCTATATATTATCTCAATGTTGCCTTGTACATATTTATGTTTCTCTGCTCGGTATAAATAAAACAATAATCAACGCGATTTAGGAAGAAGATACCATGTCGCCAAGACCCGGAATCGCTTCTTCGTCCGCAGGCCGGGTCGAGATTTCGAAGCCGGATCCTACTAGACTAGGATTCGACGAGCCCAGAAATGAGGTTGAATTCAAAATAGGAAAGCGGGAATACTTAATCCTCTTCACGCTAGGTGCGCTTAATATCGTTACTGCACTTGACGCCACAGCTTTCCCACCTGTATTGCCAGTAAGCGCAGTTGGCTTTAGTTTATCCTCTTTTACCTATATTTGTACTAACAGAATGATTAGAAACTGTCAAAAGATTTAGGAGGTACCGCAATTGAAACCTTTTGGACCGGTAGCGCGTACCTTCTGGCGACAGCCATCTTTGTGCCATTCCTCGGAGCCCTGTCTGAGCTCTTCGGCCGACGGGCCGTACTTCTCCTCTCTATCGTCATGTTTTCCACCGGGGTCTTAATTTGCTCAGTAGCAGAAAGCTTTCCAACCTTTCTGGCCGGGCGTGCTATCCAGGGGGTGGGTGGTGGTGGTATCGAGACACTAACTTATACCATCGTGTCTGACATCATCCCCCTTCGGCAGCGACCAAAGTATCTCGCATTCATCGTGGCCGGCTGGACCTTCGGCAGTATTATTGGCCCTGTCACAGGTGGCCTAGTTGCCGATCATGCCCAATGGCAATGGATCTTCTACATCAACTACCCCTTTAGCGCTCTCAGTCTCTTGACCGTGCCATTCGCGTTGCGAAGACTAAAACTACAGAACCAGCCAACTTTTCTCACTGCCATGCTTCGTATCGACTGGATCGGGAGTTTTCTCTTTATTGCTGGTATTTCGAGCTTGCTTATTGGGTTGACGTGGGGCGGTGTTCAGTATCGCTGGGATTCGTATCAGACTTGGCTTCCTATCTTTCTGGGCTTGCTTGCTACGATCTTATCGGTAGTTTATGAAGCTTACGTACCCCTTATACCACTTATCCGCCTATCAGTATGGAATAACATATCAGCTTGCCTTGTCTTTGTGTTGGCAATCGTTGTTGGCTTCCAGGTATACGCACAGCTCTTCTACGTCCCGTTATACCTGATCTGTGTCAAGGGGTTGAGTGCCACATTGACTGGTGTTTATTTGATGGCGACATTATTGCTCGTGTTGCCCATTAGTCTCATTTCTGGCGCACTAATAACGCGCTTTGGCTCTTTCTTGTGGTCGATACAGCTGGGATTTGCCTGCCTGGTCGTATCTAATGGCGTCTTTCTTCTGATTAGTCGACATCGCAGCCTTGTCGCGCATCTATTCCTAATACTGACCCTTTCTGTCGGCGATGGTCTTGTCATTCTTTCTGTCAATATAGCCGCACAGGCTATTGCCTCCAGACGCAATGTCGCTTATGCCGCTTCCATGTTTTTATTTATGCGTCAAGTCGGCGCATGTCTCGGTGTCGCCATTGGTGGGACCGTATTTCAAAATATGCTACAGGAAGCTCTCGAGCGACATGAATTCCTCCACGAAGCGGCCCTGGAAACTTCGCGTAATGCCGTGGCTGTCTCTGACACATTTGCGGCTTTGCATGATGGACCAGAGAAAATAGCTCTGCTAGATTCCTTCGTCGAGGGATTCCACGGTATCTTCTACCTCTTGCTTGCGCTTGCCACGGCCTCACTTGTCTTGTCCCTGTTTGTTCGACACCATGATATGAACAAACAGGTTGAATCAGAGCACCAGCTAGAGGGGAGTGTGTCTACTACCCAGGCATGATAACATCAGATAGTTGCCGGTGGCCAGGTCGTGGGATTGATATTTTCTAATACCGGCGTTTGGCCCCCTTCCGATGCAGGACATTTCACACATTGTTGCTCTTCTCATTGACCGCATCTATATTGCTTTCGGCCGGATGTTTTTCGAAAATTCAATTATTCTTACACAGTAAATTCTGTTATAGAGTCGTTTCATGTATTATAGTACAAGACTGGATGGTAAGGTCGCGCTCGGCAGGACTCCTCTCACGAACAGCACTTCGAGCTGCGCCTCTGTGGCGTACCTCATGGCCGCGCTGTTAGAGACTCCTAATGTCAAGACCGCTTGGTTGGAAATGCTTGATGGCGATGAGGACCCTGATGCTGCGGTAAAGAGGTGTGTGAACGAGTGCGTGGATTGCCTTGAAGGGGGGCCTTACTACCCCTGAGAGGGTCTCGCCATAACTGAGAAAAAAGTTGAAATGAAATCATCTGTCATTGTTTCTTAACCTGCACATAGGTAATATTGATGGCAGACACCTTGCGCTCTTGTAGCAGCATTTAACCTAGTATTGATGTATTTCAGTACAGTATGCCTAGCGACCACCCGCCTGTTGGCAATTCTCTGTTGGCACCGTAGCATGATTCTTGTGCTTTTGACATCGCCCCCTGCGATATAAACAGCTTCGCTAAAAGCGCCCTACTACCTACTGACTCAGTAATTCCCTCCCTCTTAGACTTAACTAAAGCGAGCGAGGTTGGGTTACATCGTAGAAAGCTTTGTTCCTATATAATCTTACGGGCCGAGTTTCTTCGGGGTGTCTTGGGGTGTCTTGGGGTAGGGGGGCGAAGAATGGGGGCCAGGGGCTTCCTCGATGCACACCGGAAGTGAAAGGGTGTCGCGCTCCAAAAACGACGCCGTTGACGCGCACAGCGCTCAACGGCTATATATACGACCCACAGTAGTGTGACAAAGGGTAACATTCTTAGGGCGCAGGAGTAGCAAATGTGAAACTATCGAGTCGTATTATAAAATAGACGAAGCCAATTACAGACGGATACAGTGGTGCAAGCGGTAAGAAATCACAATATTGTTGAGAAAAATAGGGCCCTCCGCGCTCAGAATCAATACCCCCAGATATAACATAGAGCTCGGATAGGTGTGATCCTCTCTTCAGAGACACATGTCACTGTTTTCAGGGCGCGCAAATGTTACCGAGGGCTGCCTAGGATTGACGTAACGTGTTTAATATACAATAACGCCCTATACTTGAGCCCATTGATTACTTCCGAGTTTGAGTAGTCAAGGTGTCGCCTCGAGATATCATTTCAGTCATCACGGTACCTTTTTGTGTGTATACTTTAAGTTCTTAATTGAAATCTAGCTCATTCTCCAAATTAGGCTCCCATACAGGGATAGGCATTGCTGGACGTGGAAGTGAGTTGAACAGCTATGGCGATTGTGACGGCTGTGAAGGCTGAGGACGAAGACTCGCAAACTTTACCAGCTCTCACCTCCACTTTCACACCAGCACCAGATTGCACGACATTTGAAATGCAATTCTGCGATAAAAATGCTTGTTCCGCATCTGATGGTGGTGATGATGAGCCACGGTTCTCATGCTACCCAAACATCACGCACTACTCTTACAAGGATTCCCATCGATCTATCACTGAAAGGGGTAGGCCTGCGCTCACGTACTCGCCGGGTCTTCACTGCCCACATGGCATGACGACTGCTTCGAGTCTGGACTTGCTAGACGCTGTATATTGTTGCTACAGGTGTGTCCAGGACCTCGGACTAATTACAATTCACGCAGTCATTAATGGCATGCTTGTGATGCAGTAATTTCGAATACCAATCTGAACCGCCATATCTTGCCAGTTGCGTGAAAAAATTAACGGAAGGCGCATTTTTCTATTCTTCTTCGACGATAGCATTTGGTCCCAGTGAGACAGACGCGTTCACGTCAATCGCACATGGATATGGTGGCCTGAACTGGACAGGCCCACCGCTTCTTGAAGCCATAGCAGATCCCATTTTTCTTATCAGCATACGAGCGCCTGCCAGTGTATCGGAAATACTAAGTACCACAGACTCATTCTCCAAAGGCTCAAGCAGATCAACAGGCCAAACGTCAATTCAAACGGACAGTGTCGAAGGTACGCCACCTGAGAACCCTCAAGACTCTTCAACCAACAACAAAGTGAAGATCATTGGTTCTGTAGTCGGTGTTGTTATATTTCTTCTATTCGTTTGCTCCGGACTCCTATATTTGAAATGCTACCGGAGAAAACGACTCCGTAGAGCAGAGAGAGGGACAGTAACTACTAAAGACCAACAGTGGCTTGGGCCGGGTGACAAGCCAGAGCTTGAAGGTAGCCGAGCGGATCGAGCACGATTTCTCAAAGCAGAGTTGGATGCATTAGCGGTACGAGCGGAGCTCGAGGGCTCACTGGGCGAGGAACACGATTCGGCAGGCATTGGCTTCATCAAACCAGAGCTTCAAGGTACATCTGGAGTTTGGGGTATACTGGGCGTTTTTATAAAGGGGAAGGCGGAGTTAGAGGCTCCTTCAAACCAAGGTGCCGGAAAGCGAAGCGAGACCCGGTCGTTCAGTCCAGTTCAGAAGCAATCGTTCACCAACTGCGATAATACTGAGCCGGTCGAGCTAGACTCTCGAAGCATACCTGGTGATTGTAATATTAATAAATATGAGAGATTTTAGATTAAGGAGCACCACTTTTAAATATTGCCTGCCTAGTCTTCGAAACGACTTGCCACGTGGATGGAAATTTGATGTACCGTATAAACCCGTCGCTTTTGGAATGACCACCGTTACGCTACTAGCTTGGTAGTGGATAGCTGGCGATATTAAAAAAAGAAGTCGGTTATTTATTGAATAGAGAACATCACTCTGCATTCACAAACGCTGGCCTGCGTATCAATCTTCCAATATTATTCGTATGGAAGTATGAAATTGCACTAATAGCTTTTTGAGCGTTACTTGGCCCTGCAGGATCAATGTTCCAGACGGTCATAGTACGTCTACATCCATGGATATTTCAAACTACTGGGTAACTGTTCCACTTGAAAGAATCAATGTTAGAGTCTTTAAGCGCCTCCAAGGATGCATGCCATTCTACGCTCCAGATTCACTAAGAAGCAAAGCCAACCAACAACTGATCTACTTACAAAATTCAGCTGGACACGATTTAGTTTGGGAAGGGTTATATTCGAGTAGAATCACGTTTCCTCTTGTTCGCATCAATATATCACATCTCTTCGCTGAAGGATATACGACAATCAGCCACTTCCCCCCCAGAGCTCTCTGGCTAAGTCAGGATAAGCCTCACCAGCTGGCTTTGACATCAGAGAAAGCTCATACTCTTTCGAAAACCCCAACAGCTTCCCACGGTGGCACTAATGGTGCTGGTAAGCGGCTTGAGTATTGGGCGAATAAACTCTCGAGAAGTTCTGACGGGCAACGCCAACATTTTCCTGCCATAATAGAAAGTGGATTTGCCTTATTGATGGACCGTAGGTCTCCTCTGGAACTTCTGCTTTGCCCGTATTGTGGGAGAATGCGCTCGAACCGAAGAGGGAAAACGAATGGCTCGCTTCACAAGCTTCAATGGCACACAAAGCTTCTCCTGCCAGAACCACGTGGCTTGCGGCTCATTCGGTCCGAACCGACTATGGTTGATGGTCAACCTACAATCGAGCTCCGCTTCTTCTTTACCGCGCAGGATACTGAGGAGAGTACCACGACATCCTCCTCGATAGCCACGGACCTAGACCCTTGACAAACCGTCCATTGGAACTTGGATTGGCAACAGTCACCATAGTCGTTGCGGCAGGTCAGGTTCACGAAGGGGTCCGGAATTCAGAGGAGCCAATACTGCATGTGGTATAGAGGAATCACGGCAATCTATTTGGTTACGCTCTCGGCGTTACGAGCCAGATATCATTAGTCTAGGTATGTACGATAATACCGGTTTGTTATTAGCACTGAAACGGTGTAGTGTCAGGATATTTGGTCTCCAGAGTGAAGTTGGGTCACTGGCAGGCCACTGGTAGAGGCAAGTATAGGGTGAGGGCTTAATATTATTAATTCCTGGGTCTCTCTCCTTAGGTCTAGGGGGCGGCCCAACCTTTATATAGATAAATACGAAGCTATAACCACCTTATCAAGCTCCTTCTACCCTGTTATAACTCTAGTACCTAACGTGTAGGTAGTATGGGTAAGGTTGGCTGAGGAAGTTCAACCACCAAGCTGCTGAAAAGGGTTACATACGGAGATAAAAAGGGGTGACTAGCATCAGGAACAAAAAATAGGAACGGATATAGCACCTAGGCAGACTTTTCTTTAATTAAATTGAATTGTATCCCTTTTTATTATTCAGTTCTCCATTGAATTGACTGAGTTAACTATCTGAAGGGGCCAGGAAATGTAGGTTAAGCCTATATCTCCTGAGAGCCTGGGTCACTGGGGCTCACTTTTGTAGAATGCATGGATCCAACCCCACTAGTTACGAATTGATAGGAAAGGACGAGGGCGACTTGCTCTATTGTAATTGGGGCTCTGGGGAATTATGCCTTGGTACTTGCTTGTAGATTGAGCTTCTTGGAAACCATACTAGGCTTCTGAAATATACGAGTTAGTAACGGTAGACCCTTATATTATGCCATATAATATACAATCGCTCCGCTTCTACCCAACTCCAGCTCATCATCCCCGTACACATTGTAAGAACCTAACAGCTCTTGAGGCAACACCTCAAGACCTGCCTACCTTGGAATAAATACCCTCCTTGGTTGATACCATATTTCACGTCCGAGACACAAATCAGTCATCTCGAAATTACCATGCGCCGGAAATTTTTTCTATGTATCTATAAGACCTGTAAAAGCGCTGTCAGAATGGAATTTTCTATAAGTATTAAGGGGGACATGCGTGCGCCGAGTGAAGGGCGCGATAACACTCTAAGCTGGTGCTCTCACGGGACGCCCCTGACACTCTCTGTTCAGAGCTTGCGCACCCCCAGACTTTTCCCGATCATTCCACTGCCGCCCCAGAGGGGGGCCATAATTAAATCATTATTTATTACTCTAGGAGGGCCATTTCCTAGAAGCCATGTTACCGTCGCGCAGTTAAAGCGTGGGTTTAAAACAGCGTATAGCCCTTAACTCTTATGCATGAATCGAATATCCTGGGGGAGCACGAGCGCTATGAGGCCCGGGATAACGCCTACGCCTAGTCGAAGCCAGGTGTGTCTCAGTCAGGCCTGCTAGGTGTTAGCTGGGGCGGTGGATTAGAAAAAACCTCCCGACCACCCACTGAAAAACTTGCGCATGGCGCCAACCTATTTTGGAAATAGAGCTTTTCATTTGCTATGAAGCAGTGTGGGAAATGGCCTAGTCATCAACCAATTAAGCTAGCAACTCTCTATTGGTTTCCGCTCTAATACTTTCTGTATTACCCTAGTCTGCACTAGTAGGTACTTGTATCTATCCGACGATCGATCCGTCGCATACATGGCCTTATAATAGTACACCTAACCTGCCGCACCGAAGGTTCCTCCACGCAAATGCCCCCTTCCCATCAGCTATGGCTCTATGGTCCGATATAGTCTCTGGGGCTTTTGGCTCCCTCTGCATTGCTTCTGCGCCGCCTTTGATTGGCATACCCTTTCCCACTCGCGCCTGGGCTACCTATTATGCTGATAAGAGTCGTTGGATGTCGAACTTGTCCAAAGGAAATTTAACGTCAAAACAAGCTGGGCACGCCACTGCAGCACTGAAGATTCCTGTTGGCTTCAGCTGCATATATCGCAGTACTCGGGTCCCGGCTTTGGCTGTGAATGGCGCGGTTGTCCTTTGGGGCACTGTAATTGCCTATCGCACGAGAGGCCGATGTCACCACAATGGACGATGCTGGCCGCCAATGCGCTCTGTTTGGTCCTCGAGAAGTTCTAAGGCACACAATATTCGCAGATGCACGCGCCCTACGAACCGTGTCTACGCCGCTCGCACGTCTTCTACCCATAGATTTCCTTTCTGGATACCGCCACTGCAAGAGTAGCGGAACCGCATTACCCAAGCAACAGAAGAGCCCACTACATCATATATCAGTCTGAAAGTGAACCGCAAGATCCAGGACAAGAAACAGAGGGCTAAAAGATGTACACTAAAAATGACCGAGTTACCACAGGTGCCAGTGATTGAAGAGATGTTGCTAGCAAGTACGTGTTGCAGCTGACTAAGGTCCATTTGATCTTCGCCTGGATTGGGGTTTGATAATCGCCAATTTCGGCCCTGACAACCTTCGCGACTAGCATGACGCTAATGGGGTTAGTAGAATGAGTACCACAAGCCGAAGAAGGTTGGAGTCCATTCTCAACTTCGGTCCGCATCGCGACTGGGGAGACGGCTAGTAAATTGGTGAAAAGAAAGATGACGACTAAATGGTGAGATGGGGATTAAGCATGCGGACCGCGCAAATTCTTCGAATTCATTGACCGCCGACTGAGCTATAAAGCTGTAGGCTTATTAACATCCGCAGTATTACCACAATCATCGACGATTACTATCTATCTTCCTTTCGAGAGTTGTACACCATTATCCTCGTAAACCAAATCCCATAGAATGATCCTTTTACCGGCCTCCCAGTCTTTATAGTCCAGATTGTCCCTGATCTTCTCCAACAGCTTTCTTTCTCCTTCGTTCACTGCCCTCTCCATCAATGACTCACACACCATTCTGTACGCCTCTTTATGCGCCCGGTGCTTGATCGTATTTCTCACCTCAAAATAACCCCAACTCGTACTCTCTGCCAACCGTGCAGCTCGCCTTCTGGCACTCAAACCTAGCAGCACGTCCTTCCCCGCACCGGACGGCCCTCCACGCGTGAAAACTCGCTGCTCGATCTCACTAGCCGGAAGTTCATAGTTTTTATTTTGTACTAGCACGGCTAGCTCTGTCAGTGAGATAGGCTCCGGAAGCATCAATTGGCGTCCCGTCGAGGGATGTTCTAGGGGGCGCTTGGCTAAGTAATACTCCGCAAGTGCAGTAGCCAATTCCATGCACAAATCTTGGTAGGTCTGTTGATGTCCGCTCCATGTGTTTTTGGCTACAGTATCAGTGAATAATTTGGTCAGCAGCTCGCTAAACACAAGGCCGTCTGATATTAAAGGCCCCGTTGCCGTGTGGAGGCCTGGGCTCCGGATGAGGGCTGTGAGTGGCTTTGGCAACTGGAGCAAATGGTCTTGGTATTTGTTCCCGTATAGCTCCTGGCTCAGGGCCGCGCAAGTGAGGTGCGCGAAGTCGTGAAGGTCCCACATGGGTGAGGAGCAAGCTAGAACTTCCGACGCTGACCGGTTGTTAAAATCGGCGGCGCGCACGAGCACGTGACGAGGCCCGACTGCTGCTATCGCGTTGGGAGGGACGCATGAAGTTGCATAATCGACACGCAGATTTCCACGGGTAACGAGCGCATGTACTGCATAATTAATGACGCGAATGCCGCCATCGTCATTAGAGCGGAGGAAGATGTCAATGGCATCTAGTAGGAGTGGATTTTGATTCATTAGGGGGTAATATCGTGTTCGAGCCTCGAAGCGAGACATGAAATAAATGACTCCATAGTGCTGAGTCAGGATAACTGCACGCCAAAGATCAGGAATTTGTGAGAGCGTCTCCGAAAGATGGCGCTGTTTGATTTCGTCCGCGAGTGTGACGTTGTCGAGGATGAGCTGGCAGGCCTCTAGAGCGAAGGCTAGGATATCGTCTTTGAGTTCAGCGACTATTGACTGAATCTTGGTATCGTTGTCGAAGTATGGATGTGCAGGTGAGGAGCCGTCTAACCAGTGAATCGAAGGATCATAGGACGCAGAGAGTCTGGCAAAAATAGACCGACAACCCACCTTTCGGTGGCTGTCTCTCTCTCTCGACTGTGGCTTTATAACTGTAAACGACATGACAGACTTGATGGAATAGTGTTTTAGAATTATTAAAGTGCCACAGGAGAAGTAAGAGTATCTTACAGTTTATGGCTGTTGTTCGAGTCTTTAAACAGCAGTAAATGTTTGATCATATCGAAGGGTACAAGGAGCCGTGTAGTACACTCTTTAGGTATTACGTTGTGTCCGCTGACATTTCTCGTTGACGATTTTGGTCACAGATTTCGGATCACTTACGTGCATAGTAATTTCGATTGCTTACCGACCGATTGTATCACTTGTAGTTTGTCTCGTGAAATTTTCAAAGCCAAGTAAAGCTTGTAACTGTCTTAAAACTAGGGCTGAACATATCTTCCATTGTTTAATAATCCTACATGGGAAAAAACTGATTGAATGCTAGTGCTTGCATACGGAGAGTGGAAATCCAATATAACATATTCAAAAATGCTCCTGCTACTTCAAGTTTGAAAGATACTAAAATGAAAAGAAAAGTGAACGGTTTTCGATACAGAGGGAATTGTGCTATATAGTAGACCTGTGAAATAACACCTGGAACTTCAATCAATCACCCCTTGGCGTAATCAACCCCTTAAAATCGTAGTATAACCATAACTTCATGAATAGGGTGCCATTATTCGGCCGGATCAAATCTCAATGTACAATCCGAATATGCGGCTTTGGTACTCAAAGTGAGCGTTGGATCTAAATAGGGCATTATAGAAGTTAACCTTTGTGAGATTTATTGCGAAGTCAAGTGGACTGCTATCCATAATAATGTTGAAAGTGAACTGTGTCAAGGAGTCACTTCATGTACTGTGCCGAATATAGGGGCATGAGATACTGCTCATGTGTATATATATGAGGTCTCTCCTCCCACCTCTGAAGTAGATAGGCTGAATGTAACGCTCATATACCTACCATTTCACTAAAGAATATACTAGTTTTCCTCTCTTGGTATCTTCGAGTGACTTTCGTGTCGTAACTAACTTGTAGCCAACTATCTAGAAGATCACCAGAACATAGGGACGGAATTTTGGGCTTCTGTTGCGCATAGACACGGACCACACAAAATACAGTGTTGCTGGCCAGTACTGCCCTACCCCGAGGGGTGTAACCCGGTATTACCTATATACCCTTAGGATGGCACGATATTAATACGGGAATATTCCCATAGTCACACCTTATCTTTCCGCGCATACATTAGCAAACTTTTGACGATGCCTTATAAGTCGATGCCGCTTGGCATTCAGGGAGTGGTAGGTGACACCAGACCAAGTGCTACTGCCCTAAATAATTTGTCGTCGATATAATCATCGTGTGACACTCCATATTTGTTCTTGCTCCCTCTGCCTTTCCGCCTTCGCCCGTACCATGATGTCACAAGCCAGTGGTGCTTCACTACTCCCACGAGACCCCTAGGCGAGATATAACAGCATAAGGCGGTTATGAATCTTGTAGACAAGCCCCTTTGCATAGAGCGTGTGTCATAAATGTTGAAGACAGTGCCACCCGTAGTAATCATAATTTCAAGTTATGCTACATAGCCGTCTTCTGGCACCAAGGGTGGGACAGCCAGCATAGCCCCTAGCCCTTCCAACTGGTAGTTGGGAGGGAAAGCCTGTATATATAGACCCAGCCTGATAGGCACACACTAGGGTGTCACCTATCTACCTGACATTGTCCCTATTGACTTTCGCTGCTATCGGTCATCCGTACGCCTGGAACTCAGATACTACACCCCAAAGGTCGTGGCGTATGCTTAGGTATGATTTCACTTGCTTTAGTATTATCGTTAGACTTTAGGCTGTATTTGCCTGTGAAACTATTCTCTTAGGCGGGGTTTAAGTAGTAGGTAGCTTAGTTTCTTAGTAAACACAAGCATATGAATGATTAAGCGTCCGAAATTAGGTACCGAGTATGCATTCCACAACGGCAAAGGTTGGTTAGAACATTCAGGATTGCCATGTGAGATCGCTATTCAGTTCTTGACACTTGCTGTAGTTAAGCGCGAGACAAGATAGAGGGTCTCAATACCAATAAATATCTTCTTTATCCATCTTGCTCTCTTCACTCAACTGTGCTAGAAGCTCCTTGACGCGTGTAACCATTGCTCTACCATACTCAGGGCCTAATGGCGGTGTTGGTTTAGTCAGGTCGGGGCGCAGCCATGGAATGGGCTTGATGCCTCTTGAAGCTTTCATGATCACTTCAATACCAGCATCATCATAGCCACCGCCCAAGATAACAGCGACCGGAGCTTTGGAGTAATCTTTACTGCCCAAGGCAGAATCCGACGGCGGCGACTGTTCACCTTTGAGAATGGCTGGGACTTGGATGGCGCCGGCCTCGGGCGTCAATACGAAGTGAATCACTCCAAAATGCGTCAGTTTCGATTCCTGGCCCCAAGTGAAGGTGATTCACTTACCCTCATACTCAGGCTTGAGGTTAGCGATGACGCCCTGACCGATCTGCTCCGTCTTGCCGCACAGGATCACTGGCGCACCCATTTTCCCAAGGAGAACGCTAAGCAATGGTTAGGGTAAGGCGACGTGAGGATTGAATAAATCTGGTTGAGCAAATCGTGGAAGATGACGCCAAATCGGCCGGACGGCATGGGTATATTTAGGTTAAGAGGCTAAGCCGCCGCGAGAAATCAGCTTGCCAGAATGGTAACAAAGGCTGCTGGGGCCTTGACAAATCGTCTGGCATCTTGGGCTGGTGGTGGCTTCAGCACTAGACAGATACTTACGGCTCAACCACATTTAGCTTAGTTACCTTTCTAGGTTGGCTGTACGGAGTATAGCGAGTAGTATGAGTGCTAGTATGGGCGCGCTATATTTGGCTGTGGCCCAGTCAATTCCAATCCCGTATTTTTGTGTAGCAGTTCGTGCTGCAGTCCGGATGCTACAGCACTATTACGCCGATCTGTTGCCGCAAGGATTTAACGTCACGAGCAAGCATTGTTTGCGTGTTTGATAGTTGTCCCGGGAATCCGGTATATGAGATGCACGCTGAAGATCCCTAGCGGGATCGAATTCCTCGCCGAACAACGCACGGAGGAGGGGTTAGTAGTTTGTTTCTGCAGCGACCCTTTCAAGGGTTATATTAGACTAACCTAGGTACTTAAGTAGGTATTCTGCCCAGCACTCCTCCTCTTAAATATGGGGCTATGACCGAAAAGGGGTAATCTTATATACCTAGGTATTCAGATCTAGAGGGGTAACAGAGTTTGTTTGCCCCCCTGGACTATATTATACACCTTATCAATGAGTGCCCTATCTAATATATAATTATTTAGTTTTTTGCATTATTATACGCCCCCAAAGTTAGTTCAGTTATTTGTGACAGTTGTCGTTGTGAACGTGGTGTTTCTCATTCAGCGTCAATGCGCCCTATACTTCGGGCCAAGTGTAGCGTAGTACCGCGAACACCTAACCATCCAGTCCCCTGTATCTGACCTCTGACAGCGAAGGCTGATATTTGTTGCTCTCTCCAATGATACTGCAAACTTGCTCCCGAACAACACCAGTCTGTGTAAACATGGAGCAAGCCTACTGTACATTAGCCCGCTTAATGATAGTATTGCGCATGCCTTGGCACAGTACCACAGATTTGAATACGCTTCTTTAAGTTCACTTGCAAGCTTCGTGCACGGAACAAGCAGCGATAGTGGCACACTGACTTGTCCATCCTTTACAAAACTACTACAATGTCTTCCCACGGGATCCCAGAGGTGTTGATGAAGAAGGTCGACGAATATGTTGACTCGCTTGCCCCACAGGTCCAACCCCGCATTGCTACCGAGCTCGAGGTTTTTCAGCAGAAGACCATTGATTCTCTAGAAACACAAGTCATTGAAGCCTTTCGCTCCCTCTTCGGTCGCGATGGGTCCGCCTCTCCAGGAGTGGCGAGGACTCTAAATAGCGCGACCCCAGATACCTACGGCGGCCAGTCACTGCCATTCGCAACAGAGATCGCCAGCCTCACCGGCAGCTTCTCGAAGATCGTCGATGAGACAAGCGACGACGTGCGCGACATTTTTGGCCTCACCGAAGGTCGTGTTGATTCCGGCGATACCCGGTCCCTGGGTGATGGGCATTCCGACGCCTCTCAACTCGCCCATGGCCTCTTCTCCGCTGCCGTCAATGCTGTCCAGGATCATCTGGACCAAAGACTAGACAGCCAGAAGCTCGAGCTTGACGGTCTCCTTGGCGTACTCACCAAAAACGTCAAAGATGTGGTGCGCAGTCCCGAAGACACGGCGCGCCGTATAAGCCCTGAAATCAAGGACAGGGTTAGTGCGAAGCTGCGTGAGCAACACGCGCCTATCGCCGAGCAGTTTACCCGCATTGCGCTAGACCATGTAAAGCGCTGGCTGCGCGGTAACACGAGCGCTCGCGATCTCGGCAACGGTGCCAAGGGTGAAATCGAGGACCATGTCAAAGATATAGTGAAGGGGATTGGAGGTTTATTCGGAAGTAAGAGGGACCATGGCGAGGGGTCTTCGAGGGATTTTAGTGACCAAGAACGCAATGCCGGCGAGGGCGAAGGCGGCAGAAGTGGCGGCTTCTCTAAGATCATTAGCGAGAAGCTAAGCACAGGTCTAGCCAGGGTCCATAGGGAAGTTCGTCTTGAGTTCCGCAAAGTGCTAGGTGGTATCGAGAAGGAGTTGTTTGAGTTGCTACCCGACGAATTCCAGGGCCCCCTTGAAAGAATCCTTGGTGGGAACCCCTTCGACTCACAACTTCAACGCGACACTGGTTCGATTGAACGCGGATTTGGGGATTAGGTGAAGACGAAGTTGGTTGATAAGATCCGCAGTCTCGTTTTGAAAGTACAGAGAATGCTGCGTGAGAGTATTCTCGGCGTCGTGAACGGGGGTCATCGCAAGTTCGAGCGTGAGAGCTGGGTCTTCGTGCAGAACATAGTCGAGCAGAAAGTGCAAAGGTACTTGCCTAAGGTGAGGATCACCGTACCAGATGATATCGGAGACGAGGGTGTAAGCCTAGGAGGCCCGAAACCTACCGTCCAGCCGGGAAATGACGGTAGTCCACTGGGCCCTTCTGTGCAGCACGGATACCAGCACCAGCCCCATCAAGAATATCGACCTGATAATTATCGGCCTCAGCAGGGCTATCCTCCGCCGGAACATTATGACCAATCCCAGAGCTACCAACAAAGTCAGAACTATCAAGGCGGCCAATGGCATGGCCAGAATCCGCCATATTGATAGTTCAAAAGCTTAATCGTGGAGTCGCTGACATCTTTACCCGGCACTACTAGTGCTGCCTTCTATACACTAACGCCGCGCCTCCTGGATGCTGATGCGAAATCCAACGCCCGCGAGGGCATTGCGGTAATACCACCAGAAAATAATCTGCGAAGCACACAAGGCAAATATATTTAACACAAAGTATGCTGGGGATTAGGACCGGGGATGCGGCTGGCCTGACTGCTAGGAAGAAACCCCTAAGATAGTGTTGAATGGCTCTGCTATTTAAGTAAGGAGTCAGATGTATGGGCCCCCACGTTATTGAAGTTATGTCTACTATATTGAGTCAATGGATCGCCAGGAACCTCTTATGGTGAACTAATAGACTTGTTTGGGAACCACTGTTGGATCAGCTAGGTCTGAGCGGAGTTTTAATATCAGAACCAACAGCCGTTTCACATAAACACGTCGCCGGGCTCATATCGGATCTAGGAGAAGTCCCGGCAGCTTCGATACTAAGCCTGAATCACTAAGGGTCGCGAGATTACACTTGAAGGGTCCAGACCAGCTGGTTAGGAGGCTGAAGCTGCATTATTAGAATATCTGTATAGATATGATTTTAATTCCCTGTTTGATTAAATTAAATCCTACAAGTCCATCTCTATGTATCTAATATTTGCATCAGAACGTAACCTAAAATGCTGATTAGCGTTTCTTAGAAGGTTGCAGCAGGTGAGAATAAATAAAAAAGGGTTGTATGGATATGCTGCTTAGCCGCGGCTCACGCCTGGCGAGCGGCTAGTGATATTATATACTTATATCTTATCGAGCACGCAAACAAACCAGTCAGGCATGGCCAACCATACACATACCGCTATTTAGATTATTTTGGGAGCTTGCCAAGGCTTTACGTGGAGATCTCGTCAGGCAGCGGTGGCCTATATCTGCGCATTGATATGATCGCGGGGCAAGAGATGAGATTCGGTGTGGCCGCGCACTATACTAGTAGAAGTCGAGGCTGACTTGGTAAGCACTGCAAGTAGGCATGACCTCCACTACAAGCCGCATAAAAGTAGCATATCTTACCCTCCTTCCTCCTTCCTAGGGTATTTCGCCGAGCTACGTAGTAAGCTCGTCCTTCTATTCGCCCCAGTATGCGGCGTTATTACTTGCCCAAGACGGTGTGTTGCACTGAACACCGGGTAGGGAGGTGCTCCCATGAACCAACTGACATATAGGTACCGTCTTGAGTAAGAGACGGATACTTGGCGTCTTCCCCTCTCTTGGTCTTCAATTTTCGACATATCTACTCACTCTCTAGCCTCTAATACTCTTTACTCCTTCATCACCTCAAAGGCACGACACGCAATACAATTGGAAACAGTACTACAGCCCAGGGTCCCTTTGGGTTAACCCAGGACGTAATAGAAACCATGCTGGCTTCAATTGGTCTTTTGCTGCTAGCTACGTCATTTACGTGGCGTGCTGCAGCCGACGAAGTACAGTGCTGGGCCCCTGACGGTAAGACATTGGCCGATAACGAGACAGTAGTGCCTTGCAATAAGCTCGGAATCCAACAAGAAGGCGTTTACTCCAGTTGTTGCCGTTTGGATGGCGACGCCAAGCAAAGAGACTACTGCACTACATCTGGACTCTGTCTGAGCACCCTCGACGGTGTCCTTAGAAGAGAGTATTGCACAGATAAGACGTGGAAAAGCCCTGCTTGCGTCAACGTCTGCACAGACCCTGAGGTAAATAGAATCTAACTCGGATATTTCTTTGGACTTACCGGTATATAGAATGATGGATCAGTCAATGGTCCTGTCGAGATGACCGCTTGCTCCGATGGAACGGGCACTTATTGTTGTGGTAGGAATGAGCTTGGATGCTGCGGTACCGACCGTGCCATCGTCATTCCCACTCAAGGAAGTGTCGTTTCGTCAGGTGATACCACCAACAACACTGGTTCTTCATTCAATTCGTTCAAAAATGCGACAATCAGTCTTGCAGTCGTTCTCGGCGTATTACTTGCAACCACAGCCGGAATAATAACATGCTTACTTCGTCGAAACAAATCAATCAAGAAGGAGTTAATAGAAAAGACCGAGGAGGCAAGGCACATGCCTCCACCCGCTCTCGTTCACCCGTACTCGACCTCTTACGGACCGGAAACGCCCCAATTCAAGGACTCGTCCCCACAGCCATCCCCAAGCGCAGCGTCTACGATGCCCGCAAGCAATTATCATTATTCGGAGCTAGATGCAAGCATAGCAGCATCTCGCAGCGAGATGGGCTCGCCGATACAGTCTCAGTTTGATAAAGGTGAACCTTCCCCTCGAAGTGTTCGCAGCCATCCGCATGGACCTTAGGTGGAATCATGATATTAAATGGGCTGAGCAGCAGCGTTACGACGTATGACACTGGCATTGAAATTGTACTATATAACGAAACTTGGTCTAGTAGATCTACTGGGGCGCAACAGAAGTTTTAGGTGGGAGTCCTTTCCTGGACGTTGTTACTACATGGCAGTAATCTATCATTCTTTGAGATTAGTGCTCAATTATTTCACTTAAGTGAATATTAATTTCGTAACTTAAAAGAAGAACCGAAACATGCATGACTCTTTCATGCTTTATGGGAACAGACACTCCCATTCTATTTTTACCGCCGTGGTGAAGTACCTAGGTAGTATATACAAGTGTGGCTAGAATACCTAGATAGACCATATTCTGTGGTCGAGATAAAATAGGGGCTCCGAGGGACAGTAAACCACAAACAGAAGACCAGTGCTCTTTTGGGCTGGGGTAGGGAGCTCGGGAGGAATCCGAAGTGGACTTGGACGTGGCGCTTTACTACCTGTCAGGTAGCGGTCAGCCACAGGCAGCCCAAATCGACCCCTTAGACAGCGTGCACGTGACACGTAGTGTTTAATCGTATTGATTAGCCAATTCTGACTATTTACGTCTGTTCTCCAAAACACCCTATAATAGAAAACCCTCTATGGGAAGAAAAACTACCTAAGGAGCTGCGTAGAACTCTATATAGTGGTATAGTAGTGGTTGTTGTTGTGTGCGTACAGGTGTTATAGTTGCAGGTGTACGTTAAACAGTAGAGTACGAGAGTAGGTAGCTGAAATAGCCCTCACCGACTATTCCGACTACCGATTGATAGTCTAGAATATGCCTGTTTTCCGTTTGAGCCACTGTGATACAGTGCAAGCCATCAGCTGCTCTGTATTCAGGCGGTGGTTCAGGTCATCCGGAGCCTGGCTATTCTATAGGTTTGTATAGAACTCTGTGTATGAGAAGCCTGTAGAGGACACGTAAGTAATCAGAAATTCGCTGTAAGAAGAATCTCAGTATTAACAGTACTCCCAGAACTGGCGTTCAATTGCTAGTTCGCTCTCAAAATCCCCAAACTGTTTAAAGACCTCATCGACGATCCCCAACCACCGCTTCTTGAGTTTTGTGGTAAAATGCGCCTTGGTATAGTCCCAATACTCCGGAAACCATCCTGAGTTTTCCCAATCCACGATCCCTGAAAGCCTTCCATTTTGCATCAGGACGTTCCGCATGTTTAAATCTGCATGTGTGAAGACTATCTTATGTCCGCTGCGATGGGAAACACCCGGTAATGCGCCCATCTGGAGGGTCTTGTTAAACTCCTCCTCGTCCACGAAGGGCCCAGCGAAATCTCCTCGCTCCTCGTCATAGACTACGCCCGCTATAATTCTGTAATCATAACAGGGCTTACCAAGAGCGTTAGTAATGGCATACTGGGGGGCCACTTCCTTTGCTATTGCTCGCAGCTGGCCTAGACAGCTCTGTAAGTCGCAAACTAACGTATTCACCTCGTCGTCACTAAGCGTATCAATGCATGCCCCCAAAAGAAGGCCCGGAACGCGAGAAGTCAGCAGGTAGGACGTTCTTGCATTTGATACGAGGTCCAATGGGCGAGGTGCAGGTATATGAGTATGGCGGCGCACGAGCTGCAAAGCTCCATACTCATTAGCCAACGCTTCATGGTTCTCTGCTCTCGCCGTTTTGAGATACATGCCGAACGGAAGTCGTTGAACCTTCAAGCTGCAGGACGACCCGTACAGGTGCACTCCCAGGAACTCCAAGCAGCGGTAGACTTGTATGCGGAAGGTGGTTGGGACTAGGCACCACACCGTTGTGATAGATACAGCGGCATACTCTAAGAGAAGATGCGAAAGTAAAGAGGACGGCATTTTGATGGCTCGTCGTGGCTGTGGCTGTGGCTGTTTCGCTGCAATCTCTCGGGCGACCAAAGTCCATCGCATAGGTTTCGCAAATCGCGATAGAACTTGCAGCAAAAAAACATTCGGCGTGTCCATGTTAGAAGCTGAGTGGTCCGCGAAACAGCCAAAGCGAACCGGCGGCGTCTTATCTACAATGGAAGGCAATGCCGGACCTCCGATTATGAGTGTAGTTACACAATACTGGACCTGTATAAGCAAAAATGCCTTGAGAACATTTCAAGACGGGAGAGTGCACGCCCAGATAGCCAGACACTCACCTTAGTTCCGCTGCTGAATGTGAACTGGAACCACCCTTGCGTCCACGCCGCTGTCGCAGATTTGCGGACAAGCCAATGATTGCTGGGATCATGTAGAGAAGCATCATGAAAGAGTATTCGCTGCTGTATTTCAGGCCCGATGAACACGCCAAGCAATTCATGCAAAGACTAAAGCCAAATGTCTGTCAGCTGGAACCACATGAGAACAAGGACACAGAAAGCCGTATCTACTTTTTGTATTGGCTTCAGCATCGGAAGTATAGGGACGACGACCAGCGGATCAAATAGTGAGCTTTTCAAACCGGTGATGCAGCACTTGCCACCATCTCTATTCTGGATACCGGCGACAACAGCTCGATTAGGTTTTCGGTAGGGAGGGACCTCATATGTGACTTTTGTGATCAGCATGACACTTTTATGAGATTCGACCTAGTAGCACGTACAGGAAGCGATCAATTTTTTCCAATCAGATAGCAGCGGTGTCAAATCAACGCCGTCTCTTCCAACGGAGCATCTTTGCAGCATATAGCAAGCGGCAGCTGCAGGGTCTATCGAGTCTTGCAGGAAGCATACGAGAAGTTCTTCGTCTGGATACCGAAGATTCGCGTTTCGAATTGCTGCCAGGGCCCGATCCAAACCATTCGCTGTGACTGCCATATCGCCGTCTGTTCCGCTCAGTATAACACTGTGATGAAGCACTGATGAAATGCTTGCTTTGGAGGTTTTTTTCAATTGCTGTTTATTGTGACGGCTGGATGTTGGATAATACGCACTATAAGACAGTAACCAATAATGGACCGGTCCCGCCAGATTTTTGGCGCAGTGGTAAAATCCAACACTGGACAGGCTGGTGGAACCTGTCTTGAGTGAACTTTAGCAGTCTTTTATTAATAAGTGCATAAACACTTTATAACTAACGCATCTCCCACATAAGTGGACCACCCACTTGAGTAGACCACCCCGATAACCTATATAAAATCTATATATAAAAACTTTAATAACTTTACCAATATTATAGCTATAAACATGCAATTTAAAAATTTAAGCTATTAACTTAATAAGGAATTTAAGTATATTTTTTATTATTTTACTATTATTTTTCTTTTTAATAAAATAAACACCGCGCTAAAATTTTAACGTGGTTTTTAATATAGCTATAAATAAAATAATAATAAAATTATAAAATATATATTTAAATTTTTTATTAAGTTAATAGCTTAAATTTTTAAATTCCATGCTTATAACTATAATATTAATAAAGTTATAAAGTTTTAATATATAAATTTTATATAAGTTATTAAAATAATTTATTTATATAAAATAATATATTTTTTATATAAGTAAACTACTTACTTAAGTGGACCACCTCGAATTTTTATATAAAATCTATATATTAAAACATTAATAACTTTACTAATTTTATAGCTATAAACATATAATTTAAAAATTTAGGCTATTAACTTAATAAGGAATTTAAATATATTTTTTATTATTTTACTATTATTTTCTTTTTAGTAAAATAAAAACCGGGCTAAAATTTTAACGTAGTTTTTAATATAGCTATAAATAAAATAGTCGTAAAATTATAAAAAATATATTTAGATTTTTTATTATATTAATAGCTTAAATAAAAGGTTTTTAATAAATTTATTTATAACTTTATAAGTTTATAAAATAGCTTTAAATAATTATATTTATTAAATTTAAAAGAAAAAATTATATTTAGCAGAAGGGTTATATTTATGCTATAAATAGCAGACGATATAAGAATTTTATTAATAGTAGTAGACGACTTATTTGTTAAAAACGCGACAAACACGCAATTAAGACCTACTAGCGATATAATTACGATTTAGCAGCGTTTTTATAAAAAATATACCGCTAAAAAACTTATAGGTTTAGAAAATACTATAAATAAAATGTTAAAACTTATATTATAGCTAGTATTAAATAGCAAGGTAAAAAAAAAGCTTTTTTTTTAAAAGGATATAAAAAAAACACAGCTATTATATATAATTTAAAATATTTACGCAAAATAAATCGAAAAAAAACGCGCGGCAATTATTATAAAAATAATTAATAAAAAACAAATAGCTAAAGCAATAAAAAGCGATAAAAAAAACTAACTATTTATATGCTGCAATTTAAACAAAGCTTTATAAAAAGCTTTTAAACAAGCGTTTATTTTAATAATAATAAACTTAACTAAAAGTTAAGCGCAGGTAGCAGCAGCTATTTAGCTAGGTTATATTAATAAAGCTAGACCTATAAAAAGCAATAAAAAGATTTTAATTAAAATAAACAACTAATTAAATAACTTAAAAAAAAAAATATTAATAAATATTATTAAAGCTATAAATATAGCTTTAACTAAAGATAATATAATAGCGGTTAAAAAGTTATAAAGCAGCAATATAATAATTATATTTAAAAATGCAGTGCTTAAAAAAGCTAGTAATAAAAAATAAATTATTAAAGCTTTTAAAAAAAACACGAAAATATAAAGCAAAAAAGTTATAATAATAATTAAAAAAATATTTGCAAAGCAAATTTATAAAATATATTTTAATAAAGCATTATTATAGCTGCTACGTAGCAAATATTTAAAAATTATATAGTATAAAAAAATAATACTAAAAAATATAAAAATAAAATTTATTTTTATTATAATATATTTAAATAGTTTTATAGCAGCTAAAATTATTTATAACAACAGCTTAATATAAAAAATATAGCTATTTAATTATAAACTTTTTATAAAAAAATTAAAAGTTATATAATATTATAACTATTATAAGTTTAAATATATTATAAAATTTTATTTTAAAAACGTTAAATATAAATACTATACTGTTTTTAAATATTAAAAAAATAAAAAAAAATATTTTATAAAAAAAACAAAAGCTAAAAAAAAATATATAAACTATAATAGTAATTATATAATATAAAATAAGCTATATAAAAAAAAAGCAAAATAAAAAAAAAAAGCAAAAGCTGCATATATATTATAATTTAAAAGCTTTTAAAACATAAAAAAATTAACAGCTATTAATAAAATAGCTTTAAATAATAAAATATTAATATTTTTAGCTTTAGCTTTTATAAAGCTTAATAATATAAGATTTTTAGCAAAAAAACAGCAAATTAATAGCGCAGACAAAAATATTTTTTTATTTACGTAATAATTTATAATATTATGTTTTAAAATATTATAAAATTAAAAAATAATATAGCAAAAACGCTGCAAAATAATAATTTTAACTATTTAACAATATAAAAACTTTTAATTAATAAATATAGCAATATTTACTGCTTAAGGACTTATAAATACTACCTAGTATAATTAGCTAAAAAAGTTATATTATATATAAATAAAAAAATTACAGCAAAAACCTTAAAGCAAAACTTTAAAAAAGATTAAGCGTATATAATAATAAGCAAAAAAAATTTAGCAGTAATTATATAGTCGATTTATTTACTTAATTAAAATAAATTAAAATAATAAAGCTTATTTTAAACTATTAAAAATAAAAGCAAACTAATAAAAAAATATATAATAATAAAAGATTTTAACTTATATTATTTATTATAAAACCTAAAAAGTTATTAAAGCAAAAGCGTAAAAAAGTTTTTAAAATTTATAGCAGCATAAAATTTAATATTAAATATTTTCTTTAAAAAAATAACTAGAACTTATTAAAGCTAAAAAAATTTAATAATAAACCTAATATAAGCGTTTAATAAACTAGCTATAATATATTAAAATGACTTAAAATAGCTAGGATTTAACTATAAAGCTATTTATATAATAGTAAAGTTAAAACCAAGCCTAAAAAAATATATTTATAAAATAAAAAAGTAGAACTAGCTAAAAATAAATAAAAAAAAAGCGGCAGCAAAAGCGTTAGCTATTATTACCAAGATAAATATTTTGCAAATAATTAATAAACTAAATGCGGCCTTTAATTTATTAATTAAGCAGCTAATAAAAATAATAAATAAAGCAACGCTTAAAAAAACGCTAAAAAAAAGCTATTAGGCGCTTATTTAATAGTTGTTAAAAGTTATAATAGCAAAAAAGCAAGCTAAAAAGTTATATAAAAAATTTAAAAGTAAAAAAATTATTGCAGCCTAGCTAAAGCTTAAAAAAAAAAAGCAAGCTTTTGCTAAAAAAATAATTAAAGTTTAAAAATAAAGCTAAAAAAAAGCTTTAATAAAAACGTTTAAAGATTTAAAATTGCTATAAAACCTAGCTAAATAAGCTAGGTTAGCGTATAAATTAGCTTTAAAAATTGCAGCTATTTTATTATTAAGCAGATTAAAAAAAAAACCTATAGTTATTAATATTTTTAAAAAAAAAGCTGCTTTGCTAGCAAAACACTTTTTTTTAACATTGCTTATAAATTTAACTAATATTTTAGCTAAAAACTTAATATATAATAGCCACTAGCGCTTTAAAATAAACATATTAATTAAAATAAAAAATATAATATTGCTAATTTAATTTTTAGCTTTTTAAAAAGCATTTAGCAAAAACTTTTTATTTAATAGTTTTTTAAAAGCATACAAGCTAACTTTAGTTAAAAAATTAGCTATATTATATACAGCTAGCTTTATATTAAAATATTATCTAGCAAAGTTTTAGCAAGCTAAAATTATAGTTATTTTTAAGCCAAGCAAGCTTAAAAAAGTTAAAAAAACTATAAAAAGCTAAAAATTAATCGCGCTTATATATATAGTCGAGAAAATTTTTAAAAAAAGCTTTATTATTATATAATAAAAATAGCTAAAAATAAAAGCCTTTTGCTTAATAGTTAAATAAGCAATAAAAAAAATAAATTAACTAATATAATAATTAAACTAGTAGTAAAAGCTGCTAAAACAGCTATTAATAAAAAAAGTATTATTATGCTACTATAACTTAATATTATAAAAACTTTTAATATTATTAATAAAAAAAAGCTAATATATATTTTATAGCAAAAAAGCTATTTTTTTTAAATTATTTTTTAAGTTTATTTTTTTATATTTAATAAAATAATATAACTTTATTTTAATAAAGCAGCGTTATAGCCTATTATATTAAAAGCAAAAATATTATAAAGGTTTTTATTATTGCTTTTATTTTTTTTTTTATATATTTTAACGCTATATAAAGACCTAGCAGCGCACTTAAAGCTAATAATAATTAGCTTTGCTAATAATATTAACTTATTAATAACTAACTTAAAAATAAAATAAAACTATAAAATATTAAAAGCAGCGTAAAAAATTTATAAAAGCTAGGCTGTAAAATATAGCATAAAATTTACGCTGCAAAAAAGCAAGCTAATATATTTTTCTAGCAGTAAAACAGCTTTTATTTAAATAGTCTGCCTATTAAATACTATAGTCTACTTAATAAACAGCGCAAAGTTTTTAAAAATCTAGTTTTATAAAAATATAAAATAAAAAAAATATTTAGCTAAGCTTAAAAAAAAACTAAGCATTTAATTATATATAATAACTAAGCTATAAAACTTTGCTTAAAATAACAATATAGCTAAAGTAAAATAAATCTATATAATTATAATTAAAAATATTCTAGCTTATAATATTATAACTTAATATAAGCTAACTAAAAAAAATAAAACGTAAAAAATAGCTAGCGCTTTTAAAGCAACTTAAAACTAATACTTAAAAAAAATAGCAAAAGCTTTTAAAGCTACTTTAATAAAATATTTAAAAACTAAAATAAAAATTCTACTAATTAACTTATATTTTAATAGCAAAGCTATTGCGTCGGGAGGCAAAGCTAACTAATAAAACAACTAACAAACCTACCACACTTAAATCTAGAATAGTAATACAAGATAAAAAGGTTTAATTAAAAGAGAAAAAAACGCGATGTTTATATTTCGTAAAAGTCTGCTATATCTAAAAACTAAAGTCTACGCAAGAAATCTCTTTATAAGTACACGCAAAGTTAAGCCTGTGCTCGACCATTTTAATAACAAGCTCTTATTTTTTTCTGCTAGCTCTCAGCTCCGTCGCAATCTTCTCTAGTTATTATTTTATTATCCTTAATAAACAATAACTAATTAAAACAATATTTTTTAAATTAATGCTTTAATGTAGTCTTTTTGTTTGTTTTTAAGCTTTTTTAGTACTTATATTAATTTTTATAAAATTAGCACCTTTTTCTTGTTAAATACTTAGCTTTTATCAACAAATATTACTTTTTATATCTTTTTTAGCATTTATATTTTTAACCTTTTATAAATATAAGTCGTAATAATTTTAGCTTACCTACCTCTCGGGCATATTAAGCATAAGCTTATATTTAATAAAATTATAAATATTGCGTTCTTATAATATAAGAAAAACTTAGCGCTTTATAAATCGTCTTTAAATAAGCTGATTAGTTTATAACGTTTTAAGATCCGGCATATTATATTAATTAAGCTTTAATATATTTTTATAAATATCGCCTTTTTTATATCAAGCTTTTATTAAGCTATAAGCTTCTTTTTTATCTTTAAATTTTTTACTACTAGCAGGTTCTTAATCTATTTTTAATATTAAAAACTTTTAACTGCTAGGCCTAAAGTTAATGCTGTAAATATTTTTTATAAATAGATCGGACATAGACTTAGTTAGCGGCTCTTGTTTTAAACTAATTATTAATTTTTTAAAAACCGCTAATAGCAAAAAATACTAAATAATAAGCGCTTAGCTATTTTTTGTTAAACTTTTAATAGTTTAAAAAGCAATGCTAATAAAATCTTAAAATAAAAATATAAAGATTATATCTTTAATTTTATTAATAAATACTACGCGGCTATCCTTTAAATTATAAAGCGTACTAATTGGCCGTTAAAATAAAAAAGCAAGTTAAAAAACACTTGCAGCTCTACAGCTTTATTTATTATTTTAATAATATATTACAAAGCTAATGATTTTTTTTAGCTCTAATACTATAAAAAAAATAGTATTAACCTAAATATTTTTAATTATTTTAAATATATTTTTCTAGTGCTTATAAATAGCTTGTTTATATTTAAAGTTAATACTAGAGACCGGATTAATAAAATAAACGATTTTTTTAGTTTTATCGATAAGTATAGCATAAAAGTAGTTTTTTTTGTTTAACTTTAAGTTATAAGATCGCATGCTTTCTATAATTACCTACCGCACTTTAAAATCGTAAATTCTTAATATTAACTAATTTTTAAATTTATTACAGAGTTTATTTGCGCTAAATAGTTATCTATAATAAAACTTATATATAATATTTAGCTTATCGTAAAAAAACACCCGCAAAAAAGCTTTAAAATCGTAAGCATTTGCTTACTTTTGTTTTATATATTTAACTATTTTATTAATTATTTGCGCGCCAAGGCTATAGTTTATCTATTTTGCGCGGCTAATTATAAAAAAGGAAGGTCGGTTTATTATATACGCATACTTGTCTTTTTGTTTTTTAGTTAGAAATTTCTTAAAAATAAAGATGCGGTCTTTAGCAAAATATTTTTATAGCTTTAGATTATTAAGTACTAAGTTTAATTAGCTGTAAATATAATTAATTAAACATTTTAAGTCTTTAAAGTTTTTATTTATAAATATATAAGAACTATTATAAATTAAAACCAAGGTTCTCTTGTTTAACTGCTATAAAATCAATGCTTATATTTTGCTTTTAAGCTTTTCTGCTTTAATAAACATAGCTAAATATTTTTTAAAAAGTTATATTATTTCTAACTTAAACAAAACTATATATAAAATATAAAGCTTTTCTTTATTAATTTTTATAAGCTCTCTAAACTATTTTTATATTATAAAAACTAATAATATATATATAGCATAATAATAACCGCATTTTTATATATCTGCTTATTAAAGTTCTAGTAATAAAACGGCGCGTAAAAGTTATAAAAGTCAAGCTTTAATCAAAAAGGTCTATGCTTATCAAAAAGCTGCTGCAAATTTAAAGTAATTACTAAGCATTCCTTTATTAAATATTAAGTTTAAAAAGTATAGGTTTTGTTTTTTAATATTATAAATTATTAAAAACCAATAATTATCAGTAATATTTTTAAATATAAGTTATAGTTTTTTAAAAATCGCAAAGCTAATATTTTTATTTAGCTTATCGGTAAAATAACTACTAAAAGTAAAAAAAATTTAATTATTAATTAAAAATGCTATAAATATAATTATAAATAGTTTTTTGCTAATAACTCTAGGTCTAAATATATATATAACAGCAAAAATAAAGCTATTAATTTTTAACGTGCTTAGCTATCAGTTTTTATTACTAAGTTTCTGCAATTTTTAGAAAGTATTAATTACTGCAGAGGCAACTTTACCAAAAAATCTTTACTTTGTTATATTTTTTAAAACAAACCGATTTTTAAACGTTTTTTTAACTATGTTTACTTTTACATATACTAATCGCTTATTTTTATAGCTATCTATAGTTTATTTTTTTACGTTTAAAACAGGTAGCTTTAAAAAACTTTGCTAATTATATCTTTTAATATTTAAAAAAAAGCTGTTTAAATCTGCAAAGTTGCTTAGTTTAAATATAAAATCTATATATTAAGCTATAATATGCTTAACTTTTATAAATAAAAAAGATGGCGCAATAAATTAGCTTTATAATAATTAAATAATAAAATAATTAGAAAATATAAATAGTTAAAGCAGAAGAAATAATAGTTATTAAAAGTGTGCTGCTTTTTTTTATTTTAGTTAATACTAGGTATAATGTTTTTTTTAAGTAGGTAAAAGGAATAATATATATAAAAAAAAAAAGAAAAAAGCTAGTGTTTATTTAATAGTTTCTCTTATAGCAAGATGACTTGGCTTAACTTTTGTTATTTTTTTATGCTTTTATTACTAGCGTTAACAACTAATTAAATAAATAAAATAGTTAACAAAAAGAAAAAAAAACGCAAAAAAGTTAAGTCTTATATTTAAGTGATTAGTATTTGGCAGCTTTTTAACTGTTTTTATTTTTGCTTTTTTTTTAAACTTTTAAAAAATATTTTAAAAAAAGTACTTTTAAAGTCTAGCAGCTAGGTAATATAATTATTAAGAGCTAGTAGTTATATATAAAGCAAGTAGAGAAAAAGGTTAATTTTAGTTTGTTTAATTAAGTAGTAGAAAAAAAAAAGTGATTAATATGTTATATATGCTTTTTAGGTAGTTTTAGGCTTATTTATTAACTTAAAAAGTGCTTTTTGTTTTAACAGTCGGTTGGTTTTTTTTTATAGCTAAAAAAAAAGCATAAGTTATTTTAAGCAAAGTAAATAGTTTTAAATAGTTTTTATTAAAACTTTTCCTTTTTTATTACTTTTTTTCTTTTATTAAGCTATTTATTTATACTTTTTCTCTATTTATATTTACTTTAACCTAAGACTTTTACCTTTGCAACTTTTTTTTTCTTATTTTTTTTTTTAATTAAGTTATTTAAGCGCTAGCATTTTAATTATTTGCTTTTTATTATAAGTGGTTTAGTTTGTTTGCTTTGTAATTATGCTTTTTATGTTAGTTATAACATATATAAGTTTAATATAGATTTGTTTGGCGAAATAGTAAATAATTGCTTGCAGGTCTAGGCTATAATTATTAGTCGCTTTAATAGTTTAGTTGCAGTAACTTGCTATGCTGCTAGTATTTATATTTATAATACTTTTAAGGTTTTTTTATTTTTTAATTAAACTAAGTATTTTAATATTGTTATATATTATTTACGTTTAGGTTATATTTTTGCTAAGCTTTTTTTAGCATATTTTTTTATTTTTTTTAGCTATTAAAGCTTTGCTTAGTATGCTTAGCGTTTATTTTTTAATATTTTGCTATAATTTATTAAAAAGGAGTTTTATTATAATAAAATATTAGGTGGCTTTTTTTTAATTAAATCGGTGCGTTTTAATATTAATTGTTTAATTAACCGCGCAAATTAATTAGTTAATACTGCTACTAGTAAAGCTTTATCTGCTTTTTATAGTTAATTAAGCTTATATTTAATTATTTTAGCAAAACTTTTAGTTTTAAGTCCTTAGTTATAATACTTGGTTATACCTTTAATACCTTGTCCTATTATTATTTCGGCTATAATTTTTAATTATAAGCATATATGCATAATTTAAAGCAAAGCTTTTATAGCTTTTAAGCGCTTTAAGCTTTAGCTATTTAACTATATATATAAATAAATAAGGTTGCTATTTTTTTTTTTTTGCTAAAAAGAAGCTTTTAATTAGTTGTTATTAATTATTTTTATTATTATAGCTAGGCTTTATAATATTTTAGTATTAAAGCTTTAAATAGTTATGCTAAAAGAAGATATATGCGATAGATTATTTTGCCTAGCTTTTTTAATATTATTTAGCCTTTTGCTGTTAATATTTTAAAGCAGTATATAGCAGCTTATAAAAATAATTAATTAATGCTTTTATATATTAAGCTATAAAGTGAAAAGCTATTTAATAAATATATACTGTTTATGTTAAACTGTTTACTATAATTAATAGCATTAATTATTTAATAGCTTGAGCATTTAAATCTAATTTTTTGCCAGACTTATATAAACAGGTTTTTTAATTCCAAAAATAAAAGTCGATTTAGTATATAGCCTTTTTTTAGTTGCTGGTTAAATAACTTCTAAGGCGGTGCGTATAAAAACTGCGTATATTTAATAAATTAAACAGCCTGCAAATATTATAATAATTAAAAATAGTACGCTTATTTTTACAACAAGAGAAGTTGTTATAACTAAAAAAAGGATCTTAATTTTATAAATAGCCTGCGCAAGTTTTTTATGCAAGGCAACTAGCTAATTATTGTTGCTAAGGTTTTAATATATAAATTGCTAAAAATAGAGGTGATTTTATAGATTAGGTTATTGTACAGGTAGAACAAGCAAGGTTTTCTTTTTGCAGTTTTTTAAGTAATGACTTAATTAACTTTACTTTTTCTTTTTTAATTAAGTTATTCTTAAGCTTAGTAATGGTAGTATTAGGATATAGGATAATAATATAGGTTTAGTAGTTTCTGCGATAGCTTTATCTAGTTTTATTTATAGTAACGTTAACTTTTTTTAAAATCTTTTTATTTTTAAATATTCTTTTTTTTTTTTTGTAGTGATTAGGATCTTAATTCTTTGCTAAGACTGTTTATCTTTAATAATTTTTTATTATTTATTTTCCAAGTAATTAGTATTAGCTTTGCTTGGTTGTTTATTATTTTGCTGATTAAATAAGGCTGCTTTTAAATATTCTGTCGTTTATTTGTCTTGTAAAAGGTCTATAGGTTTTTAAAATCTTGTTTTGTTTTTTATAAATAGCTTTAAGCTGTTTAAAGCGTAAATACCGTTTTTTATATATTTATCTAGTTTTTTTATTATATATTTTTTATTTTTTTCTTTAAAAGCAATTAAAAAGGGGCCTTTTTATTTATAAAGAAGTTTGGCGTTTTATAACTTGTTATTGCTTAATAGGATGTTATATAATAATATTAAACTGTTAACCTTTAAAAGGGCAGTTTATATTTTGCAAGCGTTTTGTTAATTAGCTTTTTTGGCGGCCTGTCTTTTTTTCTAGGTAATAACTTGTTATATTATCGCTATATCTTCCTCTTTTTTAGCAAATTGTTGCATTCTATTAATAAGTAAATTTATATAGTCTATAGTCTTGTTTTAGTTAATTATTTGCCAAGTAGATATAATATTTTCTATTAAAAGGATTAAAGATTGCTTATATATTATTTTATATAAGCTAAAGCTATAATATTTAATTACTATTTTGTCTGCTTAGATAATTTTATTTAATTTTTTAGTTTATTTTTTGCTTGTTTTTTAAGTAACTTTTATAAGGTTATTAATAATTAGGCGATGGCTGCCTTTAATTAAGCCTTGGCCTTAAAGATAATATATAGCTTTATAAGTTAAGTTATAGCCAAGCTAATTAGCTGCTTTTTTTACTTTTTTTTTGTTTTCCGATTTATTATTATATTTAATTTTTAGTGGCCAGCTATATTAATAAATAATTTATTTTTAAATAAACGTTTTAATAGCGCTAGCATTAATAGCTTTTAAAAGTATTGCCTTTAAATATAAAAATATTTTATAGCGTGCTTTTATAATAGCTTTATATTTATTATTATTAAGTATATATTAAACGTTAAACATTTAACTGGTTAAAATATTTTTGGCTTTATTATATTTATATTTTTTTTTTAATCGGCCAGGTTATATCTTTTAGCAAAGGGTGCAGCATTTTAAGGCGTTGCTTATATTTTTATATATATTTTTCTAATAGTATTAAGCTGCAATCTTATAATATATTAGGTCTTTACCACAGTGCCTAAGGCATAAGTAGTATTTTTAAATAATATATTTTTAGTTTTTTCTGTTGTTAATATATTATCGGATCTAAAATAAATATTAGGCTTTTTTTTATAGGCATTTATTGTAAACAAAAAAAGTAAGCATATTATAGCAATAAGATTTTCTTTTTTTTTTAATTGTTAAATGATCAAGCAGGTTTTTTATAGTAAAAAATTAGGCTATTTTTTATAACTCCGGTGACTATTTATTTTCAAGTGCTAATAGCTTTTTATATTTTTTTATAAATAGGTTAACTATTATAACAAAAAGCTAAAGGTTAATAAATTCTTTTATATTACCTTTTTATTAATTATTTAATTTATTTAATAGTTTTTCTAGTTTTTTCAAAAGTTTATTAGCAGCTATATGTTTTTTTTCTAGTATATAATAAAGTTTAAAGTTAAACATTTTAATAAAAGCTATTTATTTAATTAGAACAGCTTTTAGTAAAGCCGAAAATCTATTATTAAGCTAGGCGATTAAGACTTTAGCATTTGTTTTAAAGTGAAACCTAATACTATAAAAGTAGTTTTAGAAACATTTTAGTGATTTAATAATATTTAAGTATTTTTTTTTAGTTTTGTTATAATTTAATTTTAAACCTTGCTATATACCTAATTTATATCTTGCTAGGTGCTATATGCTATTAATATCTTAGCAGAGAATATAGCTTTAGCCTTTGCTTAAAGCGTTAACCTTAAGCTATATTGCTTTTTTTTTATAGTTTAAGGTGATTAGGCAAAGTATAGTCGTAATAGCCTTTTAAAAAGCTTTTATAGCTTTTTATTGTTTATTTTTCTAAATAAATTAAATATTTTAGCGCAATAATAAAATAAAAGGTAACATAATAATAGCATAATAGTATATTTATATTTTATAATAGCTAGTAATTTTAAAAAATGCTTTTATTTTTGTTTTATTTTAATATAATTTTTATTTTATAATTTTAATTACTTTTGCTTTAACAGGGTAATATTTATAAGTTTTGCATATATATTTAACAAGCATAGCGAATAATTTATATTATTTGCTTTTTTTTCTACTAGTTATAGCTTTAGCAAGTTTAAAATTAAGTAAAACTACGTTAATATTTTTAATATGTTCTAGTATAAATTTTTAAATACCTAGGCTAACTTTTTTATTATTATATTTTGTTATAGGTTTTTTTATTTTAATATTATTAAAAAAGGGTTTGCACTTGGTCGGCATAATATTATATAATATCTGGCTAACTATTTAAAGAAAGTGGGCTACTAAGTTTATAGCGCCTTATAGCAAAGTTGTCATTTAAAAAACTCCTAGTAGTGTTAAAAAGGCAGTTATTGCACGGCTTTTTAAGGTAAGAGGTATTTAATTATATTTTAAGAAGAAATTTGCAACAGATAAGATCTAGCATATCGCAAATTCTTTTATAAATTTATCGCAACTATAAAGTAAAAATATATTTTAAATAATAATAATATTTAGCTTTGTTGCTAAATTAATTAGTTGTAGTTTACTATTTTTTTTTTTAACGATAAACTAGGCATTTTAATATGCTTTATGTTTTTTTTTAAAGATAGCATTTATTATTTGCGTTTTTAGCACGTTTATTACTTAATTTTAAAAAAGGCTAGAAATAAGTATGCTTTTGGCTTGCTATGCTTTATATAGGATTATCTAGATTTTATAAAAAAAAGCTATCTTATTTTATATTTTTTTAATTTTGCTGAAATCCCAAGCTAATGCTATTTTTTGTTTATAAAAAACCTTAATTAGTAGCTTTTTTTTTTAATTAGTTAAGTTAATAAAGCTTAGGTTCTGCTAGATCTTTTTTAAGCGTTTAAAAGTTAATTATGACTTTTTTAGTTATCTAGCAAAGTAGAGGTAAATATTAGCGAAAACCTTTTTATTTTTAGTTTTTATCTCTTTGTTTTAATTTTAAATGCTTGCTAGAGCTTTCTTTTTTTAATAAATTAATTTTGGTAGCATATTACTATTATAATTAACGTTGTTTATAGAATGTATTTTTTGTGCTTTTGATTTATATATTATATATGCTAAAATGTTTAGCTTTTATAATAGCTGTTTTTTTGCTGCTAATAGTTTTGCTTTTTTAATATTTTATATAGCTTTATTGAAAACTTTTTTAAAGCTTTTTAAAAACTTATCGTTAGTTAATAATCTAACAATTTAATCTCTTTTTTTAAAGCCTAAGTAATAAGCTTTTCCTTTTATATTTAGTTAATTAGTAAAAGCTTTGTCTAAAAACATCGCTTTATGCTTGTTTAAAAGTACTTGGTTATTAAAGTATGTTGCGTTATTAAAGGTAACTTTTACAGCGCATAAGTATAAAAGGATTTAATTATTAATTAAAAGCGGTTAATAGCTATTTATATTATTTTTATAATTATAAATAGCTATTAGTTTTTTATAGCCTAGAGTGCGCTTTTATTATAAGATCGGTTTTTAATTAATATAATAGCTAGGGCAATAATTTAAGTATTGCTAATAATAATAGTAGCTATTAAGACTTTTTTATTAAAGTATAGCATATAGTTAATAAAGCTAAGAAAGTTTATTTTAAAAAGCAATAAAGCAGCAGTTACTTTGTTTAAAATAATATATATAAGAATCTGTAGCATATATTTTTTTATTATTTAAACTAGTTAAATAATAAGTTTTTAGCAGTTATTAAGTAGCGCAGCCTTTTCAGTAAAGTAGCTATTCTAGGTTATAGCTATATTAAGCATTGGAATTTAATTTTTTTAAATATAGCTTTTAATAATAAGGCTTGCCTATGCTTTTATATTAAATAAGCTTATAATTACCAAGTTCTCAGGTGTTTTTCTAACTTATATAGCAATCTTGGGTGTTTTTTTAATATAGTCTTTTATTTGTAGTAGTTTTATACTAGTATTAAGGGCTTTGTGGATTTTTCTAGTTAACTTTTAAAGCTTGATATAAGTATTATTAATTAAAACGACTAGCAGTTTAATTATTAATATTAATTAACTATCGGTTTTTGTTTTAGACAGATTATTAATATAAAAGGTTAATTAGTTCGGTTATAGCTAAATATTTTTTTTTTTAAATATTTTTTCTATTTTAAAAGCTTATAAAGCTAGTAGCTGTGATGCATTAAAGAATAAGCTTAGTAGTTCTTCTTATATAAGTCTTACTTTTGCTTTCGCAAAATCTTAAATTTTATTTAAGAACATCTGTCTGCGTTTTATTTCTTTTATTAGTTCTAGGGTTATTTTTATAATATTTTCGGCCTAATTAACTAACTTTAGAGCTAGTTAATAAATGTCTTTACTAGTTTGCTTATCGGTTGTAGTTTTATTATTATTAATACAACGTCTTTTTATTGCTATAACGTCGGTGCTTATTTTAGTATTAAAGACTTTTATTAAAGAGAAGATAAGTGATTCTAGCAGGCTGTTTAAAAATTTTTTATTTACTGCTTTTAATATAATATATCTTTTGCTTTTCTAGCACTTAGTTTGCTTACTATATTTGAACTTAGAGTAATTCTCTTATTCTAGGATTTTTATCTTTTGTTGTTTTAAGTAGACAGAGTTCGCTTAAAAGTTCACTTTTAATATAAGCTTCTAATTAGTCGGTGGTAATCGCTTAAGAATTAATACTAGAGCTTGTTGTATTATTAATGGTAGATTTTTTATGTTTTTAGCGGTTCTTTTTTTAAGTTCTGCTATTTACTGTTTTAACTTAAGGTCCTCTAGTATATAATTATACTTGCGTAATACTTTATAAGCGGCTTCAGCAGCAAAAAAATAAAAAATAAGAGTTGTTTTAAATATCCATATTAAGGCTAGCATAATATATTCTCCTCTTATATATTTTTTTGCTGTTTTGTCTTGGTCGATAGTTATATATTAAATATGCGGCAGTATGTTTAAAGATTTAATATATAATGCTTGTTTTCCATTAATTAGATAAAAAGCTTTATATTTTTTATAATCGCGTAGTAATAAACAAGACCTTAGTCTATAATTTATACTTTTATATTTAAAATATTTATTATTAAAATACTTGTTGTTATTATAGCTCTTGTTATTATTATATAATTAATTATACCTGTTATACCTTAGATTATTTTCTAGATTGTTAGGCCTGTTGTTGTTCTAGTTATTGTTTTTATTAAACAAATTAAATTATTAAACCTAAGTAACAAAAGCATTAATTTATTAATTATTAGTTAAATAGCTTTATTATTAGTTTGCTTTCTATAATAATAGCTGTTTAAGCAGTATATAATATTAACTTTTGTTAGCGGCTAGCTAAAAAAGCTTGTTTATAGTTTTAATTATTTATGCTAAGTTAACTAATAAGTTCTTAATTTATGCCGTTAGTTGATTAATTGCAGGGTTTAATTTTTTTGTCTTGGTAGCTAGTAATAGTATAGGTTGGTTAACTATAGGAGCATATAATGGTATTATCGCAGGTAAAAGTACAGTTTAGTCTCTGGTTATCGGTGGCTAAATAAGGTATATAAGTGTGTTTAAGAATTAATAACTATTGCTAGGAATAACTAAAGGGGGAATATTTTAAAATAAAAAAAATAATTTAACGCTTGCCTAGGTTTTTAACATTGTTAAAGCTTTATTATAGTTTTTATTATATAGTTCTTTTTTAGTAATTGAGTTTTAAATAAGGACTTGGTATAATTAATTAATTAAGATAGCTTTAATTAGGTTATAAAAGTAGAAGTTTTTAGAAATAAACAGTATTTTTTTTTTTTAGCTTTGCTACTAGAGCTAAATGCTAGAAAAAGAACCAAGCATAGTCTTAGAGCTGAGTGCGTTTTTAAACAAATAATTAAGCAAGCTGTTTATGTCTTAACTAAGTCTACTTAAAGTCGCTAGGCTTATATTCTCGCTTTAAGATCTTTTTAACTTTATCTTAATCTATAATAGTGCCTATTAAATATTAAATAATATGCTTTTTAATAATAGTTTTTATTTAATAAGAGAATTAATTAGTTTATTTTAATTAAAGTAGACGGTATAACTTAAAAAGTCGCTTTATTTCTTTAAGCTATTTTATAATTTTAGTTCTATTAAAGAGGTTTTAAGATTAAAAAGCAAAGTTAAAAATAGGTAAGCTAATAATATAAAGTGTTACCGAGGTAGTAATAAGCACTTGTAAAGTTATTATAAAATGTTTAAAGTTTAAAAAAAACTTGTCTTTTTTTATATTATCTAATAATATGTTTATTAAATTAAGATTAATTTAATTAGAAGTAGAAGTTAATATTACAGGTATATTTCCGCTTAAAGAGCTATTATTTAGTGCTAGACCGAAAAGGTTATAAAGTTAGTTTTTCTCCTGTTATAAGTTTATATTAAAATATAAGTTTATTTTATAAAAGTATAAAAAAATAAAGGTAATAAATATTTAAAAAATAAAAAATATAGCAATATTATTATTAGTTGCTGCTTTTGTGGTCTTAATACATTGTTTTTTTTTATAGTAAAATAAGGATCTAGTCTACCGAGCTTGCAAGAGCTTGTATAAAGATTTATAAGCGGTTAAGCTAAACAAGAGAATTTAGTAAAATAAAAAAAGAAAAAATAAATCGCTGTTTTTTTTAAAACAGCTAGTATATATTATATAATTAATTAGTGTTCTTTCTCTAGGTTTTCTTTTTATAGTTAGCCGTTTTGGCCGGCATATATTTGCTTAATATTTTATTATAATTTTTAGTTTTTTATATTCTAGGTAAGCTTGCACAGCAAAAGCAGCAAATAATTAGTAAAGCGTTTTGCTTAAAACAGCTTTTTCGAAAAAAAAATAAAAGGGCGGTAAGAGTTGTTGTGTTGTTTTTGCAGCATTAGTTGGCTAACGTATAGGTCTGCTGTTCTATAGTCGCACTCCAAGAAGTAATAAGCGTTAGATATTTTGAGTTTTACCGAGGACACTAATGCGTTAGGAAGCAAAGCTAACTAATAAAACAACTAATAAACCTATTATATTTAAATCTAAAATAATAATATAAAGTAAAAAGGTTTAATCAAAGGAGAAAAAAACGCAATATTTATATTTTATAAAAGTCTACTATGTTTAAAAACTAAAGTCTACGCAAGAAATTCTTTTATAAGTATACGCAAGGTTAGGCCTATGCTTGACCATTTTAATAACAAGCCTTTATTTTCTTCTGCTGGCTTTTAGCTCTGTTGTACTATAATTAGTAAAAATAAAATATATAATATAGCATATAAAAAAGTTATCGGCTAAGCTATAAATAAAATAGCAGCGTTATTATACGCTGCTAAAAAAAAAAAAAGTAAAATATAAACTAAAAGCAGGCTTTTAAAAATTAAAAAATATTTTAAAAAAAAAAACTAAAGCAAAAAAACAAACCGCTAGTAAAAAAAGTAATTAAAAAAACATAAGCTAAAAAAAGCTTTTTAAAAAAAATAAAAAAACTAATAAAAGCATACTAAAATAAAACATAGCTATTTAATATTAGCTAAGCAAAAGCTAAGCAAAAATAATATTTTTAAAAAATATTATAGCCTGCTAAAATATAAAGCAGCAATAATAATTTAAATATAAACTAAAAAAATCAGCTTTAAAGCTTTTTTATATAAAAAAAAAGTACTAGGTTTTTTAATCCCTTTTTATAAGTGCGCAAAAAGCAAAAAAACATTATAATATATAATACTTAAGTATAAGCTTTTAAAAAAAAAAAAAGCAACCTTATTTAAAAGGCTTAAAAATAAAGTGCTGCTATATAATAAAAATTTATATATAGCTACTAAAAAATTTATATTTGCAAAGTTTATTATAAAATAGCTAGTAAATATTAGCAAGATTATTATATATAATAAAGCAGCTTAAATAAAAAGCGCTAAAAAAAAAAGAAAAAAAAAGGAAAAAAAAAAGCAAAAAGCATGTAGCAAGATTAAAAAGATTTTGCTAAAGGTTTTCTGCAACTAAAAAAAAGCTTTCCTAGCTTTTCTTTAAAACTAAGAAATATAACAGCTTTTAAAAAAAAAGTCTATTTGTTTTACTTTTTTTATTTCACTTTATTTTTTTATAGCTAGCTAATTAATAAAAACTAGTTTATATATAGTTAAAAAGCACCTAGGTTAAAAGAGATATAATATATAAAGTTTTTACCTAGCTTTTATACGGTTTTACTTATAAATAATTACTTGTAAAAGGACCGCGCTATTTAAGGATAGCATAGCAGGTTAGTTAATAATAATAGCTTAAATTTTTAAATTGCATGTTAATAGCTATAAAATTAGTAAAGTTATTAAAGTTTTAATATATAGATTTTATATAAAAATTTAAAGTGGTCTACTTAAGTAGGTGGTTTACTCATGTGGGAAATGCGTTATATATTATTATTATAAATTATATAAGTGTTAAAACTAGTGGCTATTAGTTGTAGTAGCTATCTTATATAACTAGCAAAAATAAGGCTATCGCTAAGTTATACGCAAGGTTTAAATATTTTATCTTTTATCTTTTGTCTAGCTTATACGCTAGTAAAATCTTTTTTTATAAAAAAAAAAATTTTATTTTATATAAATAAACTCTTTTTTACTTTTTTAAATATACGCAATTAAATATAATATAATAAACTTATATTTTATTTTACGTGTTAATATATAATATATTATATATAGCTTATTTAATATTAATTAATATTGCAAGCAATATAATATAAATTAGCTAAAATAATAATAAAGCTTAATTTATAATAATTTAAACTTTTATATTATATTTTAATTTTTTTACTATATAATACCACCTTTTTTATAATTTATTTAAAATAAAAAAGTATTATATAAAATAAGCAAATATTACCTTTTTTATAATTTACTTAAAGCAAAAAAATATTTACTTGTCGTAAAAAAAAAAAAAGATTTTTTAAAATAATATATAAGTAAAGCCCTTTATAATTTACTTAAAATAGTTAATATATTTATTATTATTTTAAAAAAATAATATATAATTATATTAAACTATTTATTATACGCAAATAATTTATTATTTATTATATATATAATAAAATAACTTTTATTTATTTTTAATTATTTTTCTTTTTAACTTACTTTTAATATTATAATATTAAATATATTATATAATATAATAAAACTTATTATATTATAGCTACTAGCTAATATTATATATAAAAAAATAATATAAAAATTTAAACTTAGTATTAATATTATATAAAAATATATTAATTTAAACCATTAAAAAAAAAATATTAATTTTAATAGCGTAATTAAAAAGCTATTAAATATTTAAATAATATATTAACTAGTTAAATATACTTATTTAAAATTTATTAAATAATAATTTTAAAAAGCGTACGTAAAAAATTTTAAAAAATAAATAATATATTATTTTAATATATTTAATTATACGCTATATTAATAATTATTATATACCTTTAAATATAAAAAAATATAATTAAAGCTAAAATTAAATAAAGCAACTTAATTAAAATACTTTATATAAATTATATAAAGTATATATAGTTTAATAAAGCTTAATTTAAAAATTTTAGCTATTTAAAATAGTTTTATTGCAGCTATATAAGCGTTAATAGCTTTTTTTATACTAAATAACTAGCTTTATATAATTTAAAAAATATTAAATAATATATAAAATAAAACTATTTAATTAAAACTATTTTAAAAAATATATTTTATATAATTAACTATTAAATATTAAAACATTTTTAAGCTAAAATATAATTATATAATAAAGCTAAACTATAAGCTTAATTTTTAGCTTATTTATAAATATTTTATTATTTATTATTTTTTTTAAACCTTAAAACAAATATTTTATATTTATATAATATTAAATCTAGCTATTATTAGCTTGTATATAAATTTATTTTTTATAAAAAATATATAAAATAAAATAATCTTTTTTAAAAAATATGCTATATTTTAAAAGACCTAAAAAAAAAAAAAAAATTATTTAAGCAAGCTATATAATTTATTATATAATAAAGCAAAACTATTTATTAATATATGCCGTCGATTAAAAATTATAAAAAACTAATACTATATTATATTTCCAACTATTTTAAAAAATAACGCAAAAAACTATTATATATATAATATTAAACCTAATTATATATAAAATAAAATCTATTATATAATAAATACTTATTTTAATATAAATATAAATTATAGTTAATATTAAGCTAACTAAACTATAATTACTTTTATATAAATAAAAAATAAGCACTTAAATTTACTATTATATAAAATATTAAACTTAATAATTAACAAGCTATTAAAAATATAGCAAGCACTTAGCGCTAGCTATAGCAGCAAAATTTAGCTTAATATAATAGTTATATAAGCATGCAAAAAAGTATTAAAATTTAAAATAGCTTTTATATTATAAAAGCTATTATATAAAGCGTTTTTTTTTTAATTTATAAGCTTATATTTATATAGCTGCTAATACTTTTATAAAACATTTTATATAAAATAATAGCAATGCTTATTTTACCGATAAAAAATATAATTAAAACAGCTATATAAAAAGCTATTAGTTTTAATTTTAATTTTAACCTTTAAATAAGCCTAATATATAATAAAACTAAATATAAATTTAAAAGCAAAAAAGCTAATATTATTATATAAACAAAAAGTATTTTATATATTAAAAAAAAAGCTGTTAGTTATATAAGTATACTTTTTAAAAGTAAGCCTGCGTAAAAAACACTTATTTTAACTTATATAAAATAATTTATAATACTTAGTTTATTTTAAATAAATTTTTAACATATTTAGCAAAATATAAAAAATATTTAAAATTAAACAACGTTAAAAAAAATATTAATAAAAAAACTAGCAAATAGTTTACGTAATTTTTAATAAATAATATATTTTTATATTATATAACTAGCAAAAATATATAAAATAATAAAATAAAAACCTTATTTAATTAATTTACTTTTAATAACTAATATTATATAAAATATTAAAATAAACTATAAAATATTAACGCGTTAAACTATTTAATAGTAAATAAAACGCAGCTAAAAATATATTTTAAAATTTATTTTTATATAAAAATAAATTAAATTTTAAAAAGCGCATATATTAAATTTAGCGCAAATAAACCTATAGCTGTAATAAAAACTATATAATTAAAAAACTAACTAAGTATAATTATTTACTATATTTTAAATAGCTATACTTTTTTTTTATTTTTGCTAAAAAATGCTAATTGCTTAAAAATATATTTTAATAATATTAAAAATATAATCGTATAAAAAAATAATAAAAAAATCCCTATTATATATAAATAAAAACATTTATTTTTTAATATAAATTTATATAAAGCTAAAATTTATTTTATTAAAATAAAATTATAATAGCTTTACTGCCGCTTTAATTACTTTTATATAAAAAAATTATATAAAATATTTAATTATATAAAATATAATATAAACTATTAAATTTTAAAAAAAATTTAAAAGTTTTATTATTATTACTAAATATATAACTAAGCATTTTAACGCTTTAAATTTTTAATTAAAAACAATTATAACTTTAATTATAAAATAATTATTAATGCTATATAAATAAATAATAAATAAATCTTATATATAATTAATATAATTATATTATTTTAAGCTATAACTTTTTTAAAGTTTATATTTATATAAAATATTTAAAAAGCGCTATGCAAATATTAAATAAATATATATTAAAAACTTTTTAATTATATTATATATAACTTAAATATTAATTTTTTGTTTAAAAAGTTTAAAAACTAAATAAAAATTATAAGTTTTTAATATTATATAATACTTATAAAAGCTTATTAAACTATTAGCAAAATTAAATAAGCTTATAAACTTTTTTACTATATATATAATATTTTTAAAGCTAAAATTAACTATTATATAAACATAAAATTAATTTTGCAGATAATAATTAAAGCGTTAAATAATATAGCTAAATTAAATAAACTTATATTAACTTTATTAGTTTTTAAAACATATTTTAAAATTAATTAAAAATTACTTTTTTTACTTAATATTATATAAAAAGCAAAAGCTATTAAAAAAGCTATAAAAATATTATATAAAAATAAAACTAAAATTAAAATTAATCGCGCGATTTATAAGCGCAATAAGCTTATTATATATAATATATTTTTTTTGCTTTTTTAAAGTAAAATATTTATATAACATAAAAAAAAAAGCTAAAATAGTTTATATAAAATCTAATTTATTAAAAGATTTAATATAATTATTAAATTAATAAATAGCTTTATATAATTTTATATTATTTAAGTTAAGCTATATTATTATATAATTAAAAAAATTATAATATTAAAAGTAAATAGTATAATAAATAAAGTTTAAGTTGCTAAATATTTTATTATATAAAAAAAAAAAAAAAAAAAACTTTATAAAACAAGCTATTTTTAAACTTTTATATAACAGCTAAAACAACTATTTTTAACTTTTTAAAAAAAAAAGAATTATGCTTTTATAATTAAATTACGTGTAAATAATATAATTATAACTTTTAAAACTTTATTTAAAAAGTTAAACGCTATAAAAATTAATAACCTAGTTATATAAAGCATTTTTTAATTTATAAAATATAACTTTATAAAGTATAACAATATTTATATTTTTAAGTTATAGCTTATATAAAAAGTTAAAAAAAAAATAACTAAGCTATATAAAAAGTTATAACTAATTATATAAAGCTATAATAACGCTAAAAAAAAAATAATTTTAACGTAATTATTAACTATTTAATAAATAAGCTAAAAGCTTTTTTTAGCTTTAAAACTTTTGCTAATTTATAATTTTTAAGCTTTAAATAAACTATATAATATTATTTAAATATATATATAATTAAAAAATAAGCTAGCTTAAAAAATATTTATATAACTATTATTAAAGCTAAAATTAAAATATTTAAAAAAAACTATTTTTTAAATTATATAACTATTATATAAATTAATAAAATTAAAGCTATACTAGTTTAAAACCTATTATTAATATTATTATAAAAAGCTAAAAATAATTATTTTTATATATAACTTATATCTTTTATTTACTAAAAGATTTTTATATAAATTTAATATTATAAAACTATAAATAAATAATACTTTTAGTTTTATAACTTTAAATTTTTTAGCAAAAAAAAAATAAAAACTAAAGCAAGCTTAATTTTATGCAAAACTAAAAAAAATATTATAGCTAAACTATTTTATAAAATTTAATAGAAAATAAATTATATTATTATATAAAAAAAATATTATTTTAATTTAAAAAAACTAAACTAAATAATTAGCTTTTATTAATTTTTATATAAAAAACGCTGCTTAATAATATATTTTTTAGCGCGCATAAAGCGCTTATATTAATATTATCTGCTAATTTAAAGCAGTATATAATTTATTAACAGTTATTTAAATAATAAATCTTAAGCTATATAATATTAAAACTTTAAACTAAAAAATCAAGTAATAAATTAATAACGTTAAACGCAGCTTAACTTTTATACCTTTAAACCTTAGTTATATAAAGCTATTTATTTTTATAAATAAATCTTTTATAAATAATATTAATATAACCTTTTAACTTGGTTTTATTATTATATTAACTATAAAGCAATATATAATAAAAAATTTTAGCTTTAAAATTAAAAGTAATATTATATATTAAAATTTAAGCAAATATAAAAAAATAACACAAAGTATATTAGCTAGCAAACTATATAAAATAATTAATAGTTTTAATAGCATAATTATATTTTATATAATATTTTAATAAATAATAGCTATGCTAAATATGCTTGCTATTTTAGCTATATTATATTTTAACTTAAAGTTATTATATAACTATTTAGTTAAGCTAAATATAACGTAGAAAAAACGCTTAATAATAAATATTATATTGTTTAAAAAGTTATATAAAAAAAAAATTTTTTTTAAAATATAATAAATTAATAGTAAAAATAACTTAGCTAACGCGCTTATTAAAAAAATATTAAACTAAACGCTAAAAACTTTAATATTTATTAATAAGTTTACTATATAAATAAAAGCTTATATAAAGCAAACTTAAAATTATATATAAAGTATACGCGCGCGGTATATGCCTTTTTTTTAAAAGTTAACGACTGTATAAAAAAAAAAAAAGCAGACGAAAAAAAAAAAAAAAAAAAAAAAAAAAAAAAGCGAAAATAAAAAAAAAATAAATTATTTTTGTTTTTTAAAGGCCTTTTTTTTTTGG
>MU380300.1:0-93512 GCA_022495085.1 Xylaria sp. FL1042
GCGTTGAAGGTGGCTAGCGAAGTTGGTTAATTTTAGGTGTGGAGATAGGTAGGCAAGGGCCTAGGGTAGGGGGGCCTGGGGGGATAAGGGTAGGTGGATAAGGGTGATACAGGTAGGTAGATAAAGGTGATAAGGATAGGTGGATAAAGGTGATAAGGGAGGGTAGATAAGGGTGATAAGGGTAGGTAGATAAGGGTGATACGTAGGTAGATAAAGGTGATAAAGGTAGGTAGATAAGGGTAGGTATATAGGGGTAGGTAATAGGTCAGGACCTTCCGTTAATATAGCCTCAACCTTTTCTCATCGAAAAACCCCTGTAAAAAAAATAAAAAAAATACAAGGAATTGCTTGAAATTACTTGCAAGTAATTGGCTTAAATAATAATCGTTTGTTTGGTTTGACAAATAATCCAAATAATTTTATTTTTTTTATTTTGTTTTGATTGGTCAAGTTACTTGCAAGTCAAGTCAAATATTACTTTGCTTGTGCGGAGCGCTGTCTCTAGGAAGCGTTGAGTGCTATTATATCTCTTGGAATGGCAGACATTGGCGTGACCAGTTGATCGCTTTATCAAGGGGGTTGACGATGTTTATATCTAATTAAACCTAAGACCTAAAATTCTACTGTTTGTGAAGATGTGTGAGGCCGTCTCGCCCCATAGTACATATCGCGAAGTATAGGGATTTGGGCTTGCTCTTTTCTGAGTACACATAGTATAGATACTTATTCCTAGATTTGGGTCGTACAGACTTGGCCAAAGGGCAAGCGTGCGACTTCTGTGATGCGACCTACCTCATTTCTTTCAACACTATCCCGACAAATTGTCGTGATCTAATCCCGTTCCTGGATCTTTCGTATAGACTACGGAAAAAGAGAGTGACCAACTACTCTCTATTAAAGTTTAGCGATCTGGTCTTTTATTTGGGCTTTGTGATAGTGTTGGCCTATTATGTTTGTTAGCTAACTGGGTTATATTGGTCCAGGCTCTCTCCCGAATCCACCAGGTATGATATAGTATATGACTGATCACCAGCTAGTATGCTGTAGTGTGTCTATGGTTTCGTGGTGTAGTTGGTTATCACGTCAGTCTAACACACTGAAGGTCTCCGGTTCAAGTCCGGGCGAAATCATGACTTTTGCCGGTTAACGTACTAGTTGATTTTTTTTCGCTCCTTCAGCTGTCGTATGATTACCTATTCAATATATTGCGTGATTTCACGTGACCTGAATTAATCAGCATTATAGTGCGGCTAGTCAGGCGACTTATATGTGAAAAATGTCTGATACTGAAGCCAACTACTGTCTCTGGGTATGTTAATACAATTTCGTAACTTGTTTTGCGTTGCTATTGACCTCGCTGGATAGCTTTGAGGGGTTGATTTGGTTCAGTGTTCAGTTTGTTCCTCTTACATTCCATTTGGTGCATAATGGCTGCCACCCCTGTACTACGACTCTTGGCTCGGGCCCCTGTCAGAGTGCCCATCAGAAAATACGCCACATCCATACCAGCAAAAGCGCATCATCGGATTGTTATTATTGGAGGCGGAACAGCCGGTGTGACCGCTGCTGCGCAGCTGCAGCGCTCTTCGGGACTTGACAAGAAGGACATTGCCATTCTAGACCCGGCCCAGACACATCACTACCAGGTTAGCAGCTAACTGCATTACCATCCATCTAAGTGGGAATGGACTTGTTCTAATTTTGTTATAGCCTGGATGGACGCTCGTAGGTTCAGGCTTGAAATCGCTGGATGACGTCCAGAGGCCCCTCTCTCATGTGATACCAGAAGGAGTGAAGCACTACCCCTTGCGGGTTTCTACATTTGACCCCGAGAAGAATGCCGTGAAGACGTCGGAGGGAGTCGATGTCTCCTACGACTACCTTATCGTTGCTCCCGGCCTCGAGACCAACTTTGGTGGTATCTCGGGTCTTCAGGAAGCCCTACAGGATCCAGCCAGCCAGGTATCGTCCATCTACTCTGAAAAGACCGTCGAAAGGGTCTGGCAGAATATCCAGAGCTTCAAGAAGGGACCAGCTATTTTCACCCAGCCTGCTGGTATCATAAAATGTGCTGGCGCCCCTCAGAAGATTATGTGGATGGCCCTCTCTCAGTGGCAGCGGGAAGGCGTGCGGGGTAATATTGACATTACTTTCGCAACTGGTGCCCCTGGTTAGTTGGCCAATATCTGTTCCTTAATAGTCGCATATTGACAGAATTAATGATAGCTATGTTTGCGGTGCCAAAATACTCCCAGGTGTTAGAGGCCCTGCGGAAAGAGCGCAACGTTGAAGGCCTGTTCCAACACAACCTTGTCGCGATCGACGCGAAGAAGAAAATGGCAACATTCAAAAATCTGGCTGAGGGTGCTCAAGGCGCAACTGTAGAGAGGGAATTCGGTTTCTTGCATGTAGTGCCTCCCCAGAAGCCGTGGGATTGGGTAGCTAAGTCCCAGATTGGTAAGAACTTACATCACAGTACACGATATGCTGCAATAATAAGAGCTAACGTTCATTTCCTGTGCAGCTGATGCAGCTGGCTGGGTCGACGTTGACAAATCCACTACGCAGCACAACAAATACAAGAACATATTCTCCATAGGTGACGCATCAAGCTTGCCAAACAGCAAGACAGCAGCTGCAATCACAGCGCAGGTTCCTGTCATGGTTGATAACCTCTTGGCGACAATGGCCGGCAAGGCGCCCAAGGCCGTCTACGATGGCTACGCCAGTTGCCCACTCCTAACAGGACACAATGAGCTTATGCTCTGCGAGTTCAAGTACGGCGGTGTGCCTAAAGAGACTTTTGCTAACATCTTCGGCGGTCAAGAAACCCCGAACGCAATATACTACTACTTAAAGAAGAATGTATTCGTAAGTATCACTAGATCAAAACCATCCTACATACCCATCCAACCATTCCATGCTAACATAACCTCAGCCTCTTGTGTACTGGAACTATTTCTTGACGGGTACCTGGTATGGTCCTCACCACTTTTTCCGGCCGGAGACAACCCCGACCCAGGCATGACTTCGTACAAGTAGCCAGGCGAGTGGGGGCTTGTAGCACACCACGACGATACCCAAATGTGGCTTCGAAGCGTAGCATAAGCTAAGGGGGCCATTGCTACAATATGTATACTTAAACTATTGTATATACCGCACTTCAGAAAGTAAAAACACAGGCCTGTAGAATTCGGTTATAAATTGAACTTTATGATAAGCATAGCAACGTAGCAAATTGCTTCATGACGGGCCATTCCATGACTCTCTGCATGAGATCTGCCTCATAACTCATAATCACTTCCACCCCGCCGCCGTCCCCGTCACAGCTAGGAATATGGGGTAACACGATAGGATCCCTCTTATACGCCATTTTCGCCAACCGCACCGTATCACACGGCCCAACAGCGTCCCCCCAGTCAAGCTTATAGACGCATTGGTCAGCCCACGAGACGACCGAAGTCGCGCTCCCCCCGGCCTCGCACCTAGGGGGACCCAGTACAAGAGGCGCTTTTGGATTCGCAATGCCAGGATGCGCCTCGAGATACGCCAGCACCTCGCGGACAGCGGCATCGTCGATCCCTTGCACAGACCGTCTAATCGCGAGCGCGGCCTTCGCGAGCGCCGAAATATCAACAACGGAACGTGCTAGTCCTTCCACGTCCACGTCTGCCTGTGACTGGGGCGTCACCCCTTGCTCTAGGGCCGTCGATGCAACAGAGTTATTCCCGAAGCGGGAAGAGATGAGACGCACATCCTCGTGTGGTACCCTCGCGCTCGTCATCAGGAACGCGGCTCCGAGGAAGTTCCGCGGAAGCTCCGGACGCAACGCAGCGCGAAACTGGACGGGGAACGACAGCGTGCTGACACGCGTATCCTTGTGCGTGACCGCCTCTTCGCTGTCTGTATGTTCTTGTGCTCCGATGACTGTGTTCCATAGCAGAGATGATAAGATATCGCTCGTAGAGACCCATGATCCGGCTTCCTGCTCCGCCACGTGCAGGTTTACGGCTTCTTTCAGCGCCCGTAGATGTCGCCGCGGGAAGTAGAAGATCCCCGTTTGATAATTCTTCTTCTCTGTCCCTGTTCCTGGCCTAGTACCCCGTATTGTCTCTTCAGGGGTCTTGATATGTAGAAGCTCAGGCATAGGTGCACCACTAGATGAGCTCTCCGTTACCGAGAAGAGAGGACTGCGATCCATCCAGCTCACATCGAACCCGACGTCACGCGAGGACCCGCCGCGGCAGTACGCAGCCCAGATCTTGAGCAGCGCATCGAACCCCGTGATATCCGTCACGACGTGATGTACCGCCACGCACAGGATCAACCCGCCGTGAACGAGCGACGCGCGGGCAAGGAACACGGCGGGCGAAGCCGGGTACGGCGGGAGTGTGTCTGGCGGGATGACGCCGGGCGCGAGAAAAGCGCCTGGTGCGAAGTGCCCGGCTTTGAGAGTCGCGTAGTCAATGGATTGGGAGAGGTCGTGCCACGAGAATATATCTTCGGGACTCTGGCATGGTGTGCTTATCGCAACGCCTGAGCCTGTTGTCCTTGACTTGTCGCTGATGACTCGCGAGAGGACATATGGCACATCTCGCGCCAGCCCGAATAAGCCGCGCGACAACGTACCAACTGCTTGTGGATTTGTTGTTAGGAAGCAGAATATCTGACGCACGTAGGCACGTGGCATAAATCCTTCTAGGGGAGATAGGCGTGGTGGTGATGTTGGGGCTACCATTCTTTCTTATATCGAGCACGCTACTTTGGTAAACTCTCACTCACATGCCTGTATATCAGATTGGTATTGTTCACAGGGGCAGTCGCTTTCACGTCGAATATAGCTTCTTATTTGGATATCGATCTGTACCCATTGATCGTTAAAATTTAACTTATGAGATATCGGCATTAAACAATTTCAGGTCTGGGGTCATTAGTAGAGACGCTCAGTAAGCAGATTGGGCTAGTGGCCACATGGCTGTTGAGTCGACAATCAGAGTAAGACACATTCAACCTGCGATTCTACTTGCTGAATAACTCATGAATCTCAATCATGTTCTCAATTTCTTTTCCCTGAAAATTGAACATGTTGCAGTAAACCTTGAGAATCTCTCAGATAATGGGTATCAAATTTGCTTATTGCTGGCTCGTGATAATATGTATACCGGTGCTTGATATCCTGCCCTAGCGTTCTTCACGCTCCCATAGCTTGTAGGATATATGAACTGAGGAGTGGGAGTAAAGCTAGACTTACATGTTACTTACACTATACATATTCGAGAAAGGGAGTCGAGAAAAAAAAAAAAAAAACAAGAAAGCGAATGGGAGCGAGATACAAGATCAGAAGAACAAGGCAGAAAAGAAAAGCTCGCTATCGTTAAGCTTATTCCTCATTTCACGCGTACTATACTTAAGAACCTCACAAGCAAAACATCTATATCTTCTCCAAGGCATAGCGACAAGGCCCCCAGAGTATCCTGCTATTATGAATATCATATTTCTTTAATTACAACATTTTCTATCATAGGCCACTTCCTCAGCAAGCCCCACTGACATCTGACATGGATGATATTTAGATGTGTTGCCGCTAATTGGCCACTTTGACAACATGTAATAACACATAGACGGCATTTATGACTTTGAAAAGGGCATAAAATGGCACTCAGAGCACTGATTCTGCCTTGAAATCGTTCCAACTCCATCCTTCCCTCGACCCAAATCCAACCCAGCTACTACCGAAGAAACATTTCCTAAGCAAGATGGCTACAGCGACTACTTTGACTATGACCAGTGGCTCCCAGCCCATGGAAGTTGTAAGCAATCAAGTTATGAAATCTTCAATTCTGTATGAGAGCAAGCCTTATACTTATGAATTCCAGGCTTCGCAGCGGCAACTCCTCCCAGAGACCATGCGCTTGCGCCCATTGCCCGCGCCCCTCGGAGACGAGAAACCCTCCCCGCTCGCCATCGTGCAAACACCAGACACCCCCGTCCCCTGCCGACGCTGTCTTCAATTCAGCCAAGTCGGCGACGAGCTGCTGCTACTCTCCTACAACCCCTTCCTCGGCGAGAGCCCCTATCGAAGCGCATCGCCCATCTTCCTCCACTCCAAGCCGGCGTGCAAGCCTGCTACTGTGCAGTCATCGGGCGGACCGATCCCCGAGCAGCTACGAGGACGTCTCCTCTCTGTTCGTGCTTATGATGGGGACCATATGATGTGCGGCACGGAAGTCGTGGATGGAAACCGTCTGCACGAGGCGTGCCAGCGGCTCTTGGGCGAAGGAACCCCTGCCGAATATTGTCATGTGCACTTCGCCGCGCCGGGATGTTTTGCTGTGAGGATTGAGAAGACGTCTTTACCGAACTAAATGAATAGTTGGATGAACGCCGTGCTCTAATATGAGATCTCTCGGTCGAGGTTATCAAGTTATTGGGAAGGTTATTGAATGAGTCGCCGGGATCAATTCGCACTCAGTGGTGGTGGACACTTTTAGTTAGATAGATAGATAGGTAGACATTATATATAATCGATATAGGTTCGTAAGAACCGTATGTCAAAATAGTGTCTCTCATGAGTTGAGAAGTGAGGGGTCCACAAAGTCCGATGAACAGGTCTCTATCCGCGTTTCCATGACCTCGTTGTTTGTTCCTAAGAATTTTGCTATGTCGAAGTCGCAGTCATTAAACCACTCCGGACACAATACTTGATCAAAGTCCATGAAGCTAGCACTTTCAAAGGATTCAGGAAGCCAGTCATACGTGATCTGTTGAGATTGCTCACAAGACATATTACAAGCGCCGTCGTCAATTTGAGCAAGATGTGCGGCATCGGTCGTATTACCAAGGTCGCCGGCCGAAGGCGTAGAATACAGAACCGCAGTAGCAGGAGTCATAGGGGTGGAACTCTCGCGTCTAATCGCCGTCGCATACGCCCCAGGCGTCGTGCCCAAGATCTGCTTAAACAAGCCGTGGAAATAGCGAGGTGACAAGCCTACATGGGCCGCGACCTCCAAGAGCTGAACCTCGCCCTTGCGCCGACGTATATATTCGCACGCAACCTCAACCTGTTTTTCTGCAGATGCCCGCGGAGACTCATGGCTAGCGTCCGTAGACTCGGGGCGACAGCGCCGGCACGCCCGGAACCCAGCCGCTACTGCAGTAGATGCAGAGTCGAAGAACCGCACATTGGATCGACGAGGCCGGCGCGATGGGCAGCTCGGTCGGCAGAAGATTCCTGTTGAGATGACGCCATACAGAAAATCAGAGGTGGCGGTATGCGCGAGGACAAGTCGCCACTTGGTCTCGTCTGTTGCGGATGAGCTGGGATGAGATGATTTGGTCTTGGCGCGCGGGATCGCGACCGTATTGCTTCGGGTCATCTTTGCGTATTGGGCTTATATGCGATGTATATAGCTGTATGATGAGGTTAAGTTTAAAAGACAATGTTGGAGATTGAATCCAAAGTTTTATCAACTAAAGAACGTTTGGTGGAGTTGCCCTTACATATACTAGAGTCGGCTTCTGATTGGTCAATTTGATAGCAGCTTCACCCTGACTAATACCCCTGTGTAGAAAGGCGATCTACTACAATATTGAAATATAGGCTCTACTGGATCGACCAGTAGAGCTGAATTTTTTCAATTAATCATAGGAAATGAAGCAGATGCGATGTATAGCAATGTACTCAGATGATCCTACATTCAAGGATTAGTTACTAGATAAGGAATCAGAATGTAATTATATTCTGAAGCATTCGCTGATAGTCGAGCCGATCACGAGATCTCCTTCTCAGGAACAATACCACATACTTGAGATGGTAATTATCTGGTTTTACATTGCTTGAAATGAGTCTAGACTAGGTGCTGATAACTAACTGCCTATGTAGTGGGTTTTAATGTTGTCAGCAAGCTCGATATGAAATGGCATTAGCTACTGCCGAGCAGAACCTTTGATATTAAGAAATAATTTGAGGCTAACTAAGATTCGCCGTTACCGCGGGAGACTCACCGGGCAATGATCTTGGATTCAGATATCAAGGAACTTACACTCGCGGTAACTGGGTATTACTTGTAACTTACGATGTACATTATGGTAGTGCCAATGAAGGTATTGAGTGTCATGTTTACTCCTACTGTGAAAACATACATAAGAAGGAGAATCCCGAAATAATGGCAACATCAACCCGTTCCTTTCAAAAAAGGTAGGAATGCAAGATGGAAGGTGTATCTGGTAGACGCTGACATCCGCCATTTTAATGTCGTCAGTGTCTAACAGTATCAGGGACAACTTTGTTTACATCAGTATACACACGTCTCGCCTCAACTACAAGAGCATATAATTTATTGGGATACGATGTCATAGACATAGAACAGAAGCTTTTCCATCTCTACTACTTGCAGAAGTTTACCCTAATAGCATTACTATACAGTCCGACCTAGTGCTTGAGCTCTCCGAGCTCTATGCCGCAACACTTCTAGAGCGACATATTCGGTAAGAGAAGTGCTTACGAATTGAGTAAACAATCAAGCAATTGCCCCTAGCTAATGCTTAGTAGAACAACATCCATCAATATTTCTTTATTCATAAAAGAAAAACCTATCTCTCGAAGTTCAAGCGCCCCATTATCCACGATGGGTTCCATTACGAAATTTAATGCAATGATAGAGGCCGAGGATGATTCGACTGAGACTCTAACATGTGGAGTTGAGCTCGAGTTTCTTGTTGCTTCCATCCATCGAAAGGCACAAGATCCAGATCCGGACATCACGGACAAGCTTTTATATAAAACCGAAAGGAACGAACCAGAACTGACGGTCGAGAAAGAAGTCCGTGCGATGCTATGTAAGTAACTCTCGCATTATCCGCGCCATCTCTTTTATTATTCTTCGGGACGGGGGCTGTAGGTTTAATATAAGATTATTTAGTGAAAGCTCTTTCATTTCAGTAAATATTACTGAATAGCGCCAAAGGTGATAGCTACTGACCCTAAGTGTTGGCAGTGAGGACTCTCCAGCAGCTCGAGGGCGTTCCCTTCCGCAACATGGGCAGCGACAGGAATTACCAACCCGCAACCATTTATAATCATTGGCGCCTTGGCAGCGACGTGACGGTGATGAAATTCTATGATGATTATATAGCTGATTCATCGACCGGCGGACCCTATACTTGGACTAACTGCGAGCTGGTGTCCCCGGTGATGGATTCTCACAACTACGCTACAAAGATTGGAGATGTGTGCCGGGTTCTCAATACCGTTCGAATCCACCTCAATGACTCGACTGGGCTGCACGTCCACGTGGGTCGTGGGAACGAGCCCTTTAGGTCAGTATTTCAGAGTTATTTATCCTCCTCATTCTGACATGATTCAGAAGGAGGTACCTAACAAGTATTCTTTTGCTTCCCGCGAGGACCCGAGCCCATTTTCATTTGTTTACCATAGCTGGCGACGACTAACTTTATCCCCAAATATAGCTTGCTCACACTCAAAAAATTCGTGACTCTCTATTGGCTCACGGAGGAAGCCATCATAAAACTACATCACCCGAGCCGCTGGAGACATTTGCACTGCCCCCTTCTAACCAAAAGCTCGGTGCTAGTAGTCGAAGCACTGGATAATGCCGAAGCCACAAGGCAGCGATTCGGTGACAATTATCAAATGATGAAAGATTATGTTCCCGTAGGAAAATTAACTAAACTTCAACACGACCAACTCCGCCTCCTCTGGAATTGCCGCAACATCATAGATGTCGCAGAATTGATGGAGGTGAGTGACGTCGCGGATGATCTCACATCGTGCGGCAGAGGAACAGTAGGGTTTCAGCGCTTCTTGCCAAATGGAAGTTCTAGAGGGAATATCCAAACTTTCGAATGGCGTCAGATGGCTGGCTCTCTAAACGCCAATCACATCAACCAGTGGGTCGAGGCCTGTATAAAATTCACCGACTTCTGCCGCCTTTCTGACGAAGCCACCTTCAAGAAATTCGTCGAGAATGTTATAGAAAGGGGGAAGCATTACACGGGAATTGAACTACTTGAGGCTCTAGGCGTCGACACCCATATCTTCAAGAACATGAAGGAGGTGTGGGATCGCGATCCTGATTTCAAGAATGATAGGAGTGGCAAACACCTATTCTTTCCAATTGACGAGCTGTAGGTTCGATGGGTCGTGTTTGTGCGTTCACTTTCATGTGCTGAGCTCTGAGATGTGGCTGGAGAGAATTGGAATAGTATAGTAGCGGGGAGAGCTCAAATCCTGCTTCCAGTAAATAAAAAATTAGATAGCGTGATTCTCACGGATTGCCTTAGCGTAAGAATAGCGTTGCAAAATATAGAATATATCAAGCATTCGCATCAGACCGCTGTGAGTGATTGAAAGTTGAATATAATAATGACGTATTAGGCAGTGGGCACCTGTCCTTAAAATCTCGAGGTTGAGACTTTTACGCAAAAATATAATTGGCTATGCGACTGTTAGTATTATATAGCACTTTATAAGACCAGGGTGAAGATAAACTTACACCGCAAAAGTCTTGTACTTTACACGTATCTAGTACAGTAACAAACAGGACGCAATCTTCTGCGCCTCTGGTTGCTGGTGGATCATTGCCTGGCTGGTAGCACTTAATGAGAGCATAAGAGTATGTACGCGCTACGTTTTAACACCGCGCCCTATCATTTAAGTAGCACGGAAGACCATCTTTCATGGGAAGAGTGAGGCTAGTTTTGCTGACCCTTTCGCCTTCATATGCCGGTGTAAATTCGAACATTAGGAGCATGGTTGCAATGACTTGAGTAGCGATAACTTCAGCCATTCGCTTTCCAAGACAGGTCCGGGGCCCGCCATCTTTAGATAATAGTAGTCAGCAATTTATCTTCACGCTGAAAAGAGAGAGAGGCCTTGCGTAGGGGGTTAAATTGACATCACTGACAGAAAACGGGAAATTCGGATGGGCTCTTAGCCATCAGCTTCCCATCCTCGGTGAACCATCGCTCAGGCTTGAATACGTTGGCATCTTCACCCCATATCCTTTTAGAACGGTTCATTGCCCACAGACTCCACACTATAATCGCTTTATCTGGGAGGAACGTCCCGTCGGGTAACGTTGTAGCTTGTTCACACTCTCTGATCTCAAAGGGTATAGGGGGATATAGTCGTAGGGCCTCGTAGAAAGCGGCCATCGTATAAGGCAAAGATGTAGGGGTAAAGACGGCGGATGAAGTATCACTTTCGCTACCAAGCTGCGGAAAATCAAGACCCTTGGTTTTGAGCAACTCTTGCGCTTCGTCCCTGATTCTTCCCATAGCAGATTTATTCTGGAGTAGCAAATATAGACACCAAGTCAATCCCTGTGCAGTCGTATCTCTACCTGCAGTCAAATATGTGAGAGCTGCATCCGCTACCAGATTTTGTTGCGATCCCAAGGATGCGAGTAGAGATTGAATAAGACTACCAGACACTTTATCAAGCCTGTTTCCATCCGCGTCGTCTAGCTGGGTTAAAGACTCATTAGGTTTTCGGTGGTCGTCAATAGCATTATTGACAATGCCCAATCCAAACTTTCGTACGGTAGCTAGTGATTGCCTAAACTTGAAGCCTGTGAATGCTTCGGTTATGAACCATATTGGATTTTGAAAGCGTTCTGTGACGACGCCTGAAGCGTGTTCGAACGCCATGGTAAAATCGTCATCCGCGTGCATTTCCATATCATAGGCCATCTTTCCCATTAGCAGGCTAGTGATTTCATGGAAGACAAGCTGTAAGTCGACGATTTCGCCGTTCTCAAGCTGCGACTTCACTTGATGGACGCTGCGATTTAGGTACCGAGGGAGGGCAACATCTGTCAAGACCCTAAGGTTAGATGCGCTGAGAAAGTGAGAGCCTGCTCTTCTCTGGGCCTTCCACAGCTCGCCATCAGCGTTGATGATTCCGTTCCCAAAAAGATCGAAGGACCGCTGTTTGACGAAGTTGCCCTTGGCGAAGAGACCCTCGTTCTTGAAGACGTAGTCAAGATTATCGGGGCTATTGATGACGACACCAGGATGGAGGGTGGGTACGGTAATCTGGAAAGTCTCGAAGCCGAACTGTCTCTCACATTTCACGAACCATGAGAAGAGCTTCTGGCGATCCTGCAAGAATAACAATCCATTTCCAGCGATCGGAAGCGTGTTCGGGGGCTTCCTATGGACCCGGATATGTGAGACATGGCACAACTATTTGGCTTGTAAGAGTGCATACCTAAGAGGAATACCATTTCGACGAATAGTAGGAGCCCGCAACAAGAAATAGTAGAATACGAATATACAGATGAGAATCAGCCAAAAGAGGCCTTTTCCGTCAAGGAAAGATGCCATGATCTTGGTCCAAAAGTGAAATGATGGTGCTCATCGACTCCTGGATACTGTGTAGCTAGCTAAGTATCTATGTGAACATCATCGAAAATGGTAGGTAGTTAACCCACACCGATGCATAAATAGATTGGAGGGACTGAAGTTCAACACGAGTGAAACACGTACTGGTTTCTCAATATTCCTTAACGAGGAACAACCTCAACTGTTTCAGAAAAAGAGTAATAGTGGTGAGAGATCATGGGTATAGAGGTCAAGGCACCACGGTTTCAGCTGTACTCCAGCCACAGTGCTAACTGTTGCATGGTTACCTAGGTACATACTAACCTAGAGAGGGGTGTTTCAGGCCTAGACCGTGCCGAACAACGGATTGCGGATGCTGCAGACAGGGGTCGGTAGCTAATGTAACGATAATGACTACGTCACAACCAGGAACACTCTGTTTGAGGTCTCACAGAAACCAGAAAACCTAAATAACCAGCCAAGATACATAGTTATATGTATAGTAAAAATATTCCTAACCCAACTGCCATCCGAATTCCTGCTTAATGACTCTAAAGAAGCTGCGGATTTCGAAGCTTACTAAAAGCTGACACCTACACAAAAGATATCTAAACTAATACATACCTAAGTACCTTAGGTACCTGTTCCTATCAATTGAGACCCGGACCATCCACGCGACCAGCCCCCGTCACCAGGAAACAAGCCAAACCAGACCATTTTCTACTCCCAATCTTTGTTCATAATTCTTTTAACAACTATTCAGACCTAGTAATGACTCCTTGGATTCCGCGATTGCATCTCTTCGAGATTGCCGATCAGTCCTGGTACGCACACGGCATATACATATTCACTAGTCCACCATAGTATCTATAGAACTAACGGGCCGTTCCGCCGAGCCTATTACTATACACATGACCACCTTAGCTTTCACATTATGTGATCTCCCACGAGGACTCGCAGTCAGCTTAATAACTAACTAGATCCCTCTCTCACCACAGGTTCCCCGCCTTCCTCCGGGCATACGTGCAAACAGGTCTAACGCACACCTGGACAACATGTCTCCCGCTGCTCCAGCCCTGCAGTCCAGCCACGCTGGTAGCCAACATCCTACGGCGGGAGCTCGGCAGCGCCTCGGTCTCGTCATACACGTACATCGACTTCTGCGCCGGAGCCGGCGGTCCGACGCCGTACATCGAGCAGGCCCTGAACCGGCAGCTAAGCGGGGTCCGCCCTGACGCCCCATCTGAAAACCACAATGGTAACGCCGTATCACCTCCCTATAACAACAACAACAACAACAACAACAACAACAACAACAACAACAACAACAACAACAACAACAACAACAACAACAACAACAGCAACAGCAACAGCAGCGACAGTAGCGGTCGAAGAACCGAAGGCGTCAAATTCGTCCTCACAGACCTCCACCCGCACGTCGAGAGCTGGGAGAAGGCCGCGCGCGCCAGTCCGCACCTTACCTACGTCTCGACGCCCGTGGACGCCGCCGCTGCGCCGCCCGAGCTAATCACGCAGAATAAGGCCGAGGGCAAGGGCGTTTTTCGCCTCTTTAATCTCGCATTCCATCACTTCGACGATGAGCTCGCGAGGGCAATTTTGAAGAACACCGTGGAGACCAGCGACGGGTTCGGGTGAGTTCTTCTTCTCTTTGCCAAGTTGTTACCCCCCTTTTTTTTTAAAAAAAAAAGAAAAGAAAAAAACGAAAAAAAAGAAAAGAAAAAAAGCTACCGCGTCAATTGCCTTAATAACTCTGATCCATTAACAAATACACATATATAGTATCTTTGAGCTTCAATCCCGTAACTTTTCCTCCTTCATCTTATGTATGCTCTTCGGCTTTTTTATCCTCTTAATTGCACCTCTGCTATACTGGTGGTCGCCACAGATCCTTTTTTTCGTCTATGTTGTCCCGGTTGTGCCATTCGTGCTGGTATTTGATGGCTTGATCTCCAGTCTGCGTTCACGAACAGCTGACGAGGTCGAGGCGCTTCTGCGTACGTGCGGCGCGGCCGACACAGTCGATTGGACTATACACAGTGGCTCAGAGACTTTCCTATGGCCCTGTGGACACCTGACGTGGATCATAGGCACTAAGAAAAAGTATGATTAAGGTAAGTCACAAGATCCAAGCGCCTGGAATATGCCGGTCTAATTTGTATCCTCACTAGGAAATGGTTATAGGCCGTATTTCGTATGGCAGCGCGAAAACGAACAGCACTTGCAAGGATAAAAAGGCGAGTATATAAAACTATCAGTACCGCTGTACCTACATTACATAGCTCGGCCTTGCCACCTCTAATGTCGCTCGCATTTATGCTGCTTGACGAACGCGGGTCGTTCATCTGGATTTATCATTCCACAAAATACCTAAACGTAGTCCGCATGTATAAGCCACGTCTTTCATGCCGACCCCAAGAAGCTTCCCCGTTTGCTAAATTAAGTTAATAGTCCTTGTTTATTTTGTTAACCAGCCAAGGTAATCCACCACAATGAGCGTCACCATTCTACCGCTCACACGTTAGCTTCAATCATCCGTTCCTTCAATCGTACATCGACGAGGATATAATAGGGGTCCACTCACGCGTGTGGCGCGATGCGCACGTAGTATGTACCGAATCCGCGATAGAAGCGCGTCAAGCCCTCCTGTCTTGCGACCTTGACGAAGCAATCCCCCATGCCCTTGTACGGTAATTTTCCGTCAGGCCCACGTTGTTGTTTCTGTAGCCTCGTCTTGACGAAGTCGAAAGGTAGGCTGAGGAAGCTGGCGAAGAAGCCTGCGATAGCACTCGCGGTCAAAGTCTGTGTTTGTGGTGACCAGGAGGTGCGTGCCTTTAGCTGCACCTTTGCTTCCGAGAAGAACGCTAGCTGGCCAAGGTTGAGTGACATGGCTCGCACAACAGTCGGCGTGGCGCCCGCCCACAGTCCTGTGACACCTTCGGATTTCACGATGGATGTTATGGCGTCGACTACGGACTTGTAATTCTTACGCTCAGCGAGAGGCTTAAGACCATCAGATTGCATGCGGATAAGGGCGAGATCAGCCGGGTTACCGATAAATGCGGCCAATCCACCAGCAGCGAGGCCAGCGCTTGCGCGTTCTGCGAATCCAACGTGCGTTCCATTATCCTTGGCACGTTTTGTGAGCATATTCATAAAGGTGTCAAAGAATCCCAGTCGAGCAGTCGTGTAGACACCCTGACGGAGGAGGCCGGCAGAGAGGCCAGTATATAAGTCGAGCACTTTACCCTGAGCGAGGATCTCACGGGTGACCGATATAGGTGTGGGCTTTGGACCCGTAGCTACGCCCTCGCCAGCCAACTGGAGTCGGACTTTGATCATATCAATAGGTTGAATGACGGTGGTAGCCACCATGCCCGCTGTACCACCGTTGATAAAAGGGAGAGCCGCTCTCATGATTGGCGTATGGAGGAAGTCAGTCTTCGCAGCCGCCATGGTTTCAATGGTTTCAGTGCCTTGTTTACTCATATTAGAAGTCTTGGAGCGCGCGGCCTCGGCGGCTTGCTTCAATGTGCTGGAGCTCATAATCCCAAGGAGTTGACAAGACGCCGTTTACCCTTTCGGAGGCAAGCAAGACGCCTCACCCTCAGACGGGAGCTGGAGAAGCTGGCGACAAATAAGATGAGAGGAGCTGGAGGAGGTGCCACTCAGTTAGCGACATTTCGCAAAGCTGGAAAGATTCAGGGTTTAATATGTTGAGGACTAAATGATATATCTACGGATGCAGCTAGCCAGCTCCAATAGGATCGGGCCTTTTCGCGGCAAGGCAAAGGAAATCCATTGGCTGTCCAAGCAATTATCACTCGCACGGAATCATGTAGGAGTTAGGCGACGGCGAGGATCAACACCCGATACTAAACAGCGCTACTTGAATGGATACGGGCCGGGTGTCGGTTATATCTTGGGAAATGTATCATGAGGCTTAGAAAGGAGTGGAACCGGGTCGGAAAAGATAGGAGGAGCCAACTGGCAACCCAACTACACTCGATCGGGGTGCTCCACACCGTGAATGGGGGAATGAGCAAGAGACGCAAGAGAGTATGATTGGCGGTTAAGGTATGGCGGCCGAGGTGGTACCGGGGATTGTATGATTAGGTAAATCAATGGATAGAGCGAGATTCAAAGAAACCGAATACAGACCTTTCGTGGGCACGGATCTGGATGCAGTTGCTCAAGCCGTAGAGATCACGATCGTACTTCTGCAATGATGCAATGATGTAAACTGTTGCACGGCAGATACGGGGTCACGCTTCCAGGGTAACGTTTCGCTGGTGCCGCGACGAAATGTGCTCGACGATTTGGATAGTAAATAGCCGACCATGAAGTTATAAAATAAGAAAAGCAGAGGACTTGACTGATGAAAGCTTAGGCACAACCAAGACGAACACGAAGGATTAATAAATGAACGGAGGTAACACACGGGCGGCGCAACTGAAATCACAAGAAAATATAGGCACGCGAGCACCGAGATGATGCCTTTCCCCTGGGAATTGCTGACAGAAAGGTAAACGGACTCGAGACAAAATGGATGGGAGAGATAAAGAGGTCAGTAATCGGCTGTCCAGAGCCAGAATTGATGAAATCAAGGTCGTGAACCTTTTTTTTTTTCTTTTCGATTTTGTCCTGTGCCTTTGCTAGAGAAAGCAAAGACAAATATGGATGAAAGTAAGCGGGACAGGAATTGGATCGGCCGACTGATACTTTTCTACTGAAGGAGCATCAGAATGGGCGATGGCCGAAACCTTAATGATGTAAATGGAGGAAGAGGGGAGGGAGGAGGCGACGCTGAGAGGGAACTGAATGGATGGATAGATGGGATGGCACGACTTGATTGATGCCAGCGCCCATGGTAGAGTAGATACGGTAGTATACAGTAGTATACAACCTGGAAGGGGAAGCTTCTCCAATTGCGACTCCCGTACCACCAACTACCATGCTACATAGGTAATACACCAATGTAAGAGGAATATACCCGATTCAATCAACCAGTGACCACAATAAACGACGGAGAAGTCCCTCGGTACACTGCTCGGTAGGTCGGAGGGAGAGATGGGGAACGTACCTACAGTAGTATGTACTTAACACCCCTCCTCCAACTTCTGGCCCCGTGCGTTGCGATTGGCAGCGCTGCTGTATTGGGTTTGTTGCTCTTGCCTGCCATCTGTGCTCCATGGGTTCTCCTTGTGACGTGTGGTGTGGCGGCAAAGATGGAGGGAGCGATGCCTGCGAGGGCGAAGGTAGGTAGTCTGGATGTATCTCCCCCGCGCGTCATCGCAGACCACTTACAAGGTCGCGACTCGAGAGAATGCGGGGTTGACCAGATCGGATGTATTGGTTACGTGAACCTTGAACGGCTGATCGCTGCTTCTCTAACAGGATCATGCTACGCACGGTAATCCATGGATGACCAGCAATTTATATATAAGACGCTTCGATCACTTGTGAGATTATATGCGAGCCTGAGGTTAAATTGTGGCTTTTGGTGATTCTGTGATATATCAACAAATTGCCCCTTTTGGAATATAACAAACAAATACTAGTACTTGTCTATATGGGTATATGAAGTTGATACCCTCCTAAGTGGTTAAGTGGAGACCGACGCTGTGTTATGTGTTCTGTATTATAGCGCATGAGCTCAATTATCTACACGGCAAGTCTATACCTAGGTACGTATGTAGACACCTGAACTCGACTACCTAGCGTGTTGCATCTTCTAACAACCAACTTAGCATACCGAGTAACATCCGAGATCATATAATCTAGGTATTACTAGTTTTAAGGCTCCACCGAATGACTGTCTAATATATATATATGGGTAGCACGAAGCTGTTCAGAACTCACAAGTAGTCCACACCAGATATACGTAGTAGTCAAGACAGGATCGACTGCACATGGTACACTAGCTGGGAGACCTGGACCGCGGTTTTGCTGAACGAGTAAGTGGATGAGAGAATGAAATAATACAAAGCTGAACATACCTATCGGACATTGATGTATAGCCGTGTGGAACATCCGAATATGAAGTGCGCCATTGATAAGCCATGCCATGTAGCTTAAAAAAGTTACGAATTGCCCTGATATAAATAAATAAATAGACCGCCAGCGGGTTTCCTCCTTCAACCACCATACATCTGTGTAGCTACTTAGCTATGTTACGAGAGAGGACTTCCTCGGACCTCACAGTGACGTCAGCAGAACAATGTCCACTCCGAATTGAGCGATAGTGGGGATATGGGGATACACAGGTAAGTTTTGTACTCCGTACAGAGACAGATACATACATCTTTATGTAAAATGCCAAGACTTATTCCCGCAAATCAGAGCCTTTTGCTTTCTAAAAGCGACAAAATGCAGTCTCTCAAGTTTATCGATGGTTTAGTCTTCCGAAACGGGGTTTTGATAAATCAACATCGTCTCTCGTGAAAGAACGAGACCCTCTCGGACAAATTCAGAGCCTAGTAATGAACCTCTATTCTCCAGTGACACAAGAAGCCCATTGATTGATTTTGATGGATGCTTACTTCGCCAACAAAACAATATCCGACCGGACGGACCGGGAATCCGAACAATTTCTACCCTCGTGGAACACATTCCACCACATTTATGGCGGACGTGACTTACCGCTAAGGCTGCTTGAGTGCTGATACTCCAAAGGTCTCATTCTGGCTCCGCTAATCAGATGCTAACAGGCTTTCCCTAGTTCTATCTGATTCTGTTACCCCTGAGATAGTGATCGGACCGAGTTAATTCCTAAACTTTCCTTTCGGACCTTTCTTGGGCACCTACGGCCTTAGATCTTCAAAACTTTCAGTATGGAATAGATAAGGGATTATGTACCAGACCAAGAAAAAAAAGTTCGTAGATACATCCTCCGATTCATCGGTACCTGGATGTGACATGCGGCATATAATGCGCGTCCACAGTATGATTAGACCTGCATCGAGTCATTCAATGGTAGGGTAGTTTTCGGTCTTAAATACCGCTGCCATCGGTGTTGGTCGCATGGGCTGCGAAGCTCCCGAGGTGAGACAAAGGTAGAAAAGAAGGCTGCAGTAGCGAACCGCAATTGGCGACGGTTGTTAGGACTTGATGCTAATTTGTTGCTCTGTGTACACTAGTCTAGCCATCTATATACAAGAAGAGCTATATCTTATAGGCCTACATGTGTTACACGTGCGTAGTTTAGAAGGTAGAAGGGAATGTCGTCAAACGTCCTCCATCAGTAACGACGACTGTTCCGTTACAGTACGCCCCTGCGCGAGACGCGAGATATAATATCGCACCACCCATATCTTGTTCATTGCCCGCGCGTTCAAGGGGAACTTGGCTCTTGACGATCGGTCCTGAACGTGCCAGGATCGCGGCTGACATCTCACTAGGATAGACTGTGCTCACAATCAGCGTTGTTCATAAGCATCGAAGGCTAGCCTCCATTGGCTCTTTGCGAAACCTGGAAGAGGGGGATTGGCTACTTACGGCCTGGGCATATCAGGTTCGCTCTAATATCCCATTGTGGGAGTACGACGCTGAGATGCTTGATGAGATGGGTACATGCGGCTTTGCTCTGTCCGTCTGGAACGTGTCAATATCTTCACGTGCCTGACGTTATATCGTCCCAGCCAACTGATCGAAGCTTGCGACTTTGAATCTTAGACATGTCGAGACGAAAACTATTTGACTTACTTCAAGGCGTTAGAACAGTCCCAAAAAGTTCAGTGTCTGGTTCTTCAAGGACTTACCACGCAAACCCTCCAGTATTTATCTTGTTGAAACCACCAATGGAGCTTATGGCTACAACTTGGGACTTCTGGTCCACATTCGCACGAGAGTTGCCCGCACTCAGGAGCTTTAAGAACGCGATAGTAGTATACCAGACGGAGCTAGTGTTAACAGCGAACGTAGTGGTATAGTCCTCGATAGGTACGGCCAAATTAGCAGAGACAAACTCGTCCAGGGTCGTCTCCGGCGTAGGCCTGTTACCGTATGGCCCCGCGATACCGGAGTTGCATACCAGCAAGTTCACGAAGCCGGTGTCCTCCTCGATCTGTGATACGGTTGCCTTGAGCGCCTCGACGGACGTCACGTCACAAGTGACCGGCACGACATTGGGGTTGCCGATGCTAGAGGCTGCCTCTTGCAGCACGTTCAGCCGACGACCGAGTATGTACACTTTCGCTGCGCCATTGGCGGCGAGGGCCTTCGTGATCATCAGCCCGATGCCTAGAGATGATATGAGAAGATGATGGGCGAGAAGAGAGTGACTCTTGTTTTCTTGCGTACCTGTACCGCCACCCGTGACAACGGCTACAAGGCCTTTAACATTGAATAGATTCGCCGCGTCCAACGCCTCGGCACTGCTTCCTGGATCAGCCATTGCGATGTGTGTATGGACCTGAGGGCGACGACGATGTCTTTCTATATAATATGCTCCGAATATATACTTGAAGCCTAGCGAAAATAGAATACCCTCAAACTACTTTTTTGTCTCTTATTGAAAGTCTCATCTTATCTTACTACCTAATCATATAACTGTTTCCACTAATGATCCGTATATATCGGTGGTCGACCCCGCCTTTGCCCCTCGTCAGCGATGCTCTTGGGCTATTGCCGATTCTACACTACTACAGTATAAGTAAGTAAGTAGGAACGGGAGCCAAATTCGGCTTCACATTAGCTAAGTCTAGGTCCCGAACAAGGGACTTTCTATGTAAGTAGCCTTAGAATTCTACTACTCAGTCTGTTCTCAACCTACCCTCGCTACCTACCTTGAGTAATTTGACATAGTAATACCAATTTCTAACCCAATCTCACTCTTGAACAAGCCACAAATGAACATACAGGAGTTTGGATTTGCTTACATTTTGAATTGATATATACACTGGGTTAGGTATTTTAATTCCACTAGGAGAAGCCATCCATTCGCTAGTAAGTACACTACAGCAGGTAATGACGTGCAGCATGCAGCTGAAGATCACCAAACGCCTAGTCTATCTACAGTACCTAGGTACTTACTGAGAGCTTAGCCTGTACAGTATCACTACGAAACCGATAAGCCTGATATACTGTGCATCACCCCACTTTTAACTTTTCCAAACCAAAAAGGCATCTGGATTACCAGCAGCGGCAACAATAGACCGACGGGCTTGCTCTGCGTTGAAAATGCCGAAACGGAAAAGAGGCGGGCCAAGCCTGGAAGAAAATATCGAAAAATGGCAGAAGGAATTGGCGCGCGGCATGAAGACCGCCAAGGGCTTCGAGCGTCAGCGTCTGAGCAAGCGCATCCGTGAAGCCGACCCGGAGAAGACTGCTCGGCTGGAGAGAGAGGTTCTCGTGTTGAAGGTGAGCAGGTGTCCATTGTCCATTGTCCATTGTCCATTGTTCATTGTCGAAGATGGGAAGTGAGCCATGAAGTGGTGCTATGAAAGACAACCCTACAATAGTGTGTTAATACAACAGCTAACGAGATGCTTCGTATAGAGTCTTGACCTGCACCAGGCCGCGCATGCACACCTCTGCTCGTCTCTCTTAAAGATCAAAGGAATCGCCGAATCACCCGGTTTACCCGCCCATATCAAGCCAGTACCCAAGCCCGAATTATCGGAAGAAGAAAAGTTGGCATTGCACAACGTCACGAGCGCGCTATGCAACCGGAAGCAGGTCAAGGATGTTATTGAACAAGCAATCATGGGTACTTGTATAGCCCTGCGGGTGCCAATGCCGGAAAAGAAGGGCAAGAGCAAGAGCAAGGAGAAGCCTACGATTGAGAAACCCAAGGCTGTTAAGGTCGAGAAAGAGAAAGAGGCAGATGACAGTGAAGACTTGGATAGTCTCGCCGACGACGAATCTGATGATGCCGAAGAGCCCGAAGTTGACGGGCTACCGCTACTAAAGAGGAAGGTCGAAAAGGCCGAGGACGAGGAAGATCTCGAGAGTAATGCAGGCTCCGAGGCGTCGGAAGACGGCGCCGAGTTTAAAGGTTTCTCTGACAGCGAGGCCGAGGAGAAAATGTTCTCGAAGTACGATGAATTGGTTGGAGGGTCTAGCGACGAGGATGAATCAGACGGGGAAGGCGATGATGACGACGAAAACGATCGCCTTGGTAGTAAAGCGAGGTCCATTCAAAAGCTTGCCCCCGACGATATCTCATTATCGTCCGAAGCGTCTGATGATTCCGATGATTCAGAAGACGAAGCTCTCGCCCCCCCTCCCAAGAAAGCAAAAACCGCAAAACCCGTATCATTCAATGCGGGCAACTCGGCTTTCTTACCATCTCTCATGGGAGGCTACATATCTGGCTCGGAGTCAGCCTCGGACGTAGACGTTGCGCCAGCCGTAAGGAAAAATAGGAGAGGGCAGAAAGCGCGCCAGGCGATCTGGGAGAAGAAATTCGGCGAGAAGGCAAAGCACCTCCACAAAGAGCAAGACACGAGGAATTCGGGCTGGGACATGAAGAGGGGTGCCGTAGAGGACACGTCTAAGCCGTGGAAGAAGGGCATTGCGAATCCCTTCGAGAATAATCATGTGCACCCGGACAGGCAAAGGCAGATGAAAGACGAAGGTGATCGCCAGGCCAATGGTAAGGGAGGACGGAGGGATACGCAGGATAGACGTCAACCTCGACAACATCAACAACATCAACAAGATAGGGGTCAGAGCTTCCAGGCTGAGAAGCCGAAGCCGAGACCTCCGCCTACGCGGGATGATACGGGGCCGCTGCATCCTAGTTGGGCTGCGGCTAAGAAGGCGAAAGAGGGCGTACAGAAGGTGGAATTCAAGGGGAAGAAGGTCACGTTTGATTAGGTCGACTTCGATGGAGACATTCGCAGAGCATTCTACTTGTTCAGGACAGCGTCTTCTGAGATACACTACGTGTTTTATATGTCAGATACCCCAATATTACATGAGTCCACCTATAAACTTAGTCCTGCAAGTCATATCTCGTAGATCTACGTTGGGAAAGTTTTCTAACTTCACGTGTGAATGAGACCATATAGGGTTGGGGTTAAAAGTGATTCGTTAGCCCTACCGAGGTACCTGTCTATCTAAATCCCTCTATCTAGTGTTTTTTTTTTTCTGTTTTCGCCCGCAGTATAGATTTCTTGACCGTATGTAAAATGGCAAATATCGGTGTAGAATCTTCCATGAATGCATCGCAAAACCTCCAAATCTACGCAAATACCATAAAGCTAGCCCTGGATGCTAGCCCGAACCAAATCATCGTTATCCGTATTCCAGTATCTCCTCCGAAAGTGGACGAGGTAGTGTATGGAGAGAAGAAGAGATGTGCAATAAGTAGGGGTGTATGTGGGCTTGGTGAAATAGAAATTATACATTAGGCTTGTTGATAATATGGGAGTGATAATGCTTCAAGACTCCTTGCCGTCAAAGACTGGTATTAATGAAGATGTGTAAAAAAAAAACCAAATGATGGTAATACGGTTCAAGGCAAAGATTGTGAATGGGATAAATGGGTTCAATAGTGATATATGTTCAAAGAGGAGATGAGAAGTGCATACTTCCTCGTAATGTGGACGAGATTCCTCTTGTCAAAATGACATATCGTTTGAAGAATCGGGGCTGTCGCTCCCGAGAATAGACTCGAGACAACCATGTGTCGTCTTGGGGCGCTTGACGAGCCCAGATCGCTAGCCTAGGTCGTCTTCGCGCCTAGGACGTTTCAAAGACATGCCCGAGCCTGAGTTGCTATCAGACACAGTCGGAACTGATGGGCTTGAGGATACCGATGTATACGTCGGCATACTCCTTCCTCCGTCATCGCCGTTGTTGTCATCTTCTTCGTTATCAGTATCATCCTCTGGCTTAATGATCATCATTTGGGCGTCTTTAAAGCGTTTATCATTTTCGTCATTGTCTTCAGGATCATCCTCTGGCTTAATGATCATCGGTTGGACGTCTTCAACGCGTTTATCATTTTCGTCATTGTCTTCAGGATCATCCTCTGGCTTAATGATCATCAGTTGGACGTCTTCAACGCGTTTATCATTTTCGTCATCGTCTTCAGGGTCATTCTCCTCCTGAATCACTTCGTCTCTGTCCGTACCCTCTCGATCATTATTCGGGTTGTCAATTTCTATGTTGATTGCGCCATTATCGTCATCGTCATCAAGAGTAAGATCAATAAAAGGAGCCAGTTGTCTGACAAAAATCACTTCTTCGTCTCCAGTGTCAGGGCCAGGGTCGGAATAGGCGGTGCATGAACCCGAGGTGACGAATAACGTTTCTTCAGTGCTATAGTCGCTGTTGACTTCGGCATCATCTTCATCGTCGACAATGACAACAGGCTGGTGACCTGTGTCTGTGGTAACTGAACCGCTCCCATCTCGAGGTCCATTGTCGTGAGGACGTGGCGTACAACCTGAGGCACTGTTGGGTAGTATTTCGAGCCCGTTTTCATCGTCGTCCATGTCAGTATCACTGTCAACAGTGATCGGGGCTTCATGAGTGCCGGAGCTGCTAGGAGGGGGGCCTCCAGAATCATCATCATCGTCGTCGTCGACCTCGTCGTCGTCGGCCTCGTCGTCGTCATCAAAGCCGGAAGACGAAGATGATCCAGAACTCGATGATGACCTTCCTGGTGAACTTGATGATGTTTCTGAACCGCCCATAGGCACATCTTCTAAGGGGGTATCATCATAGAAGCTCGCGACGAGCTCCTTCGTTTGATCATCGGGATTGAAATCTTCCAGGCCTTTGAACGGCCGGAGATTTTCAATCTCGGTTTGGAAGATCATCGAGTCAGTTTTCCTCCTTTTCGCTGCATTGTTGATGTCCTGTATGAAGGACGCGTCACGAATTGGAGTACGAGTATTTTCGGCGTTGCTGTCATAGAGGCGTACCCATTTCATACCCCGCAGCTGGTAGATGAAGTCCATCCCTTGGACGGCCCTCATGCTGCGATGTTTTCGATTGTTGAGGTGGAGGTCGGTTCTCCGGACCTCCATTCCGAATATATTCGTTTCTAGTGTATCTTCTCCTGCGTGTCCGTCGTATTCCATCCCAGCAAAGTCTTCATAGTAGTCTTGCTCCTCCAACATCTCATATGGACGCCGCATATAGGATCTGTGGCTTTTGTTGATATGAATGGCCAAGGTACGCAGACGGCTGGTATACATGAACCAGTGGAGAGGCTGCTTGCGCAAAGAAACCCCTCTATACTGCCTGGGAGTCAGTGTGCCACGCCACATTAGCTCAATGTGGACCAGTCGTTCAACACGGGCCTTGCCTATACCTTCGCAAAAGCGGCCAAACTCTCCAAGAGAACTGAACGCAAAGGTGTTTGTCCCTAGAGCAAATTAGCCGTATTGGTCAGAAACTGACATGGTACAACCGCCAGCGGCTAGGGCTTACCATAAAATAGATGAGCTGCCACGTAGTAGGACCGCTTGGAAACCTGAAAGTAGCGTAGATATCTAGAAGGCTTATCTGCCAGCGCGATGCAGCAAGGGTCGCCCCCTATGTGGAATCGACTAGGATAAAACCCCCAATTTAAGGTTTTTGGAAGACGACTAAGAGGGTCATTTCCTCTAGGAGGGTTTTCAAAGGGAGGAAGATGTTTATCGCACGGAGGATTCTTAGAATCCATGCGGGACAAACAGTGTATAAACTCGTTATTGGGAATGATCAATTTCCAAATACGACATTGGATATCAACTGGAAGCGCTTCGAATGGGAAAGGGGCATTTTCCAAGTATCGAAGTGGGTTGAGACGAGTACATCGTAGTGGGAAAATTATTTCGCGTATGGTTCGATGTAGACCTCCCAGATCAGGAAGGGCTCCATTGTAACGTTCACGGAGTAGTTGTTTAATGAAGTGGTCCTGGATTCGCGCTGGGGTGTACGCCACGTGCTTTATGTACAGCTCTGGATGAACAACCGTCGTGGACATGATGCCTTGCCTGAAGGATTCGTCGTAAATTTTCTTGTATTCGCTAAGTAAAGATGCTTCAATGTAGTCTTTTGGATCGCACCGTCGCATTCTTTTCAGAAGGCCGGGGAGGTCTTCTTTCCATTTCTAGATTTTCTCTAGTTAGCTTCATAAGACTCACGACCGTGGAGATTTATCCAAACTTACGTCGTCCCACACAATCTGACGTCCTCTTCTTATAAGTCTGTCAATAATCTCCTGGAGTTCTCTGATCTCATTCTTGAGCCGAAGGACCTCCTTTTTATGCTCAATTTTGAGTGATTTAGTCTCATCATTCCACTGTTGTTGAATCCGTCGACATTTTTCGCACTTCTTACGCTGATGGCGTTCAGAATTTGAGGATTGGCTCTCGCCATCACTCATGGCATGCATGATGTCTGGGTCCACTTCAGAGTCATCATGAAGCGAAGCCATGGTACGTGGAGTTATATGCCTAAAATATTAAGTATAAAAAAACCGTGATCATTACCAACCTTTTGTGCAGGAATGACTTAGACGATGCTAAGTGAAAGGAGGTGAAGGAACAGGTGTATTTATCGGCTGCGAGAGTTAATCTGCTAGGCAATAGCGGAAAGACTAGGGAGGAGAGGTAAGGCTAGGAGTCAGTTACCTTAAGCGTGGAACACTCAAGAACTCGACCAGTGAGGGTCGCATGGGAGGGAAGCTGTGAAATTGACCTTCGACAACCTACCCGTGTTGACACGAAAAAGGTGTGATTTTAGTGCAAGGGGGTTCAGGATAGTGAGAAGTGAATGAAAAGTGAGCTGCAAGTACGTGCAATGGACCTAGATTACTGTCAGGTAAGTACGAAGTGTCAAGCACCGTAGCACTTACCTCGCGGAAGCAAGCACCATGAGTTAGGTACTTTTGTTGAATGTAGCATTGAATGTGACATGTGAGAGGAAGCTGTGAGGATGAAATTCTTGAGATCGAGATCTTTTGGAAAGCAGTCGAAGGCATGGAGCGTAATGAGAGAAAGGTAACGCGGAGAGATGCTGTTTATCTACCTATTATATCTCGTCTATTATGGTATGCCTTCGCGAGTGGACGTCGACTGAAGAACTCGAGTGACTATGAGAGTTATTGAATGTGAGTTGCATTGATAAGCTTCACTGATATAGTAGATGAAAGTGGCCTACTATGTGAAGGAGCGGGAAAGATAGGGTAGGAAGAAATGAGGCACATCAACTTATGAGGCAATTTTTAGCCGCGTAATAAGTAATTACGCCCGGATGAGCTGAGGCACTACTCAATATGAAAGGGTGCAAGAAGTATTGAAGCTGAGGAACGTGATGAAGTAGGTAGCGTAGACTGGAAGGACCCTCTGTAAAACCCAAGTTGAACAGATCATAAGAAGTACGAAACTCGCTTTTAAACTCGGCTGATGGGTAGAACGACTAGAAGATGAGCCTACCTTCTTCCCCGACTTGTATGTCGAGCATAGAAAGAGGCGAAGAGAAGTAGTAGAAGCAGTAAAAGGTAGGTAGTAGAGAGTCTTAACGGAGTTAACAATCCAACTGAGTATCTGTTTACTACTGAGTCTCAGGATAAGTGAGAGCCTTATGGCTCCTCTTGTGTTTGCTGGGTATGTTGGTTGAAGTTGAAATGGTTGGCAACTTAACACGAGTGTTCTGTAAGTTAGCAACTGTTATGTGGCAGGTGTGCATGGCAGTTGCGAGCAAGAGTGAGATGTTGGTTAGAGAGCATTGTCGATTCAGTCATTTACACGGGTTACACTTAATGGGAGATCTGGAATATTCTGACTAGGCGGGAATCATGGCATGCCTCAACATGTTCACTTGCAACACTAGATATTCCATAAGTTCAATACATTGCAGGGTCTCATGGGAAAGGATATAAATCAAATAGGGTTAGGGATATCACTGCTACTTTCCTACCACAGGATGAATTTCTTGCCATTTTTTATCGAGGGCTAGAGAGTTAGTAATGTTATAATTAATATGAACGTCGGTTTGTTTTGGAGTTGCAAAGTAATTACCCCCAATAGGTTTTGGCTTAAAATACAAAGTTAGGTACCCCGATATACCCCGAACGTACCCCGAACTTTGCCCCAAGATTTAGCCTTCACATAATTGGCCAAGATATCGATGTTACATTCAGCTAACCTAGAATAGCTAGAGCGGCACTAGCTTAGCTCCCAGATCACAGTCTCCGGTTGTGCGAAGTCGCAGACTTTACTAATAAAAGGAACCACCATCCCACCTCTCAAGAGACCACCGGGTGCCCTTGAACTATTTTCGAATTGAAGACTTGAAAACGCAAGAACAATATGTCTTCAGATAAGCCTCTCGGTTTCCAATGGCAGTTCGCTGCGGGCGCCATTGCCGGCGTGTCCGAGGTAAGTTCAATTGCGACTTCTCGCGTGCTCGTCTGATGCGCGACTAATTTTTGCTGCTCGTTTAGATTTTGGTCATGTTCGTACCCTTATTCTCCCGCTCGACCGATAACCTGCGATTCTAACCTCGTGCGCGCGCTCAGGTATCCATTGGATGTTGTCAAGAGTCGACTGCAACTGCAAAGCGGCAAGGCAACCGGCGCTGATGCCTACACTGGCATGGTAGATTGCTTCCAGAAGATAGTTCGCAATGAAGGGTAAGGGAGACGCACCCGGTGGCTTCTTAGTGCCAATACTCACCACCCGTTATAGGTTCTCGAGGCTATACCGTGGAATCAGTGCTCCTATATTGATGGAGGCCCCGAAGCGTGCCGTCAAGTTCGCCGCCAACGATGAATGGGGGAAGGTTTATAGAAACGCATTTGGTGTCGAAAAGATGACCCAGCCACTCTCTATCCTCACCGGAGCTACAGCCGGTGCTACCGAATCATTTGTTGTGGTTCCATTCGAATTGGTCAAGTGTGAGTAAAGATATGAGCGAGCTTTATAGTTACCTGGTGCCAATTAAGCAGGGATACCAACCCGCTCGGAATTTTCCAAAACTTCGGCAGCCGAATTTACCCTTCAATTACCGTAAACCCCTCAGATTAGTTATTGGCTCACATTTTCCTCTAGTGCGGTTACAAAGCAAAGAATCTGCTGGACAATACAAGGGAGCCCTTGATGTTGTATCCAAGGTGATCAAGAACGAGGGTCTCTTGGCTATGTACAACGGTCTTGAGAGTACCATGTGGCGCCACATACTTTGGAATGCGGGTTACTTTGGTTGCATCTTTCAGGTCCGCGGGCTTCTTCCCAAGGCGGAAACGAAGAAGAGCCAGATTACCAACGACATTATTGCTGGCACCATTGGCGGCACGGTTGGTACCATCCTGAACACGCCTATGGACGTCGTCAAGTCCCGCATCCAGAATACCCCCAAAGTCGCCGGCCATACCCCTAAGTACAACTGGGCCTGGGGTGCCTGTGGCACTGTCATAAAAGAAGAAGGGTTCAGTGCCTTGTACAAGGGATTCCTGCCCAAGGTGCTCAGACTTGGTCCTGGTGGCGGTATTCTTCTTGGTGAGTCCGACGTATGCATGCATTGAGCTGAAATGGGTGCTAATTAACTATATACAGTTGTTTTCACGGGTGTTATGGACTTTTTCCGAACCCTTCAAAAGTAAAACGAAGAAGCTCATAGAACCGTTCATTGTTGGGGAAATTTCTAATCACGCTCGATACCCTCTTTGGAGATGGTCGTTGTATAGAGACAACCGAAGACATTGAAAAATGGCGTCAAAATTAGCTGAACAGCGTGTTTGGCATTTTCGATACACAATAAGAGTAGATAACTCGAACTGTTAAGATGTACCTAATAGTTTACCCCTACGATTCCACCGTTTGCAACAGGGTTTCCTACATCCATTGATGGTCAAATGACAGCAGTCGGGCGGCAATATCTAGATAGGTACCTGTAAGTACTTACTTACCTCTGGAAGATTACCCCACAATGACCTGCAGGTGCATCGCGAACAGTATGCGGGCTTCCCAGTTTCCTACCGCTTCTACTGGAACTTGTATACTTGAATTGCAACCTGGTAAATCCACCGGTACTACTGGGTCCGTATATATATATTAAAAGGTACTTACGAAGGGTTGAGAAGAATAAAGAAGCGTCCAACTTGGAGTGATAATTATGAAATATATAAATATCAAGTCGCTCAGCATAGGCTAGTAGATTTATTTTTGCGTGTTAGTGTGTTGCTAGAGAACCTAGAAAGGTGGTTAGCTCTTAAAACATTGCCTATTCTTTAGCCATGCGCAAGAACTTAGCACTGTGATTCGCTAGAGCTTACAGGGCCGTCTGTGGACCTGATTGGGGCGCTATGACTCGGTTCGGATAGTTAGCTCCAGGGTATGGCAAGCAGACTGTCGCGGGGGGTTCGAGTCGCAACAGCGCCGATGCCCTCGTCGATTACGACTTATTTATTGGCCACACTTTAATAATTTCTTCCAACCTTCTTCTCCCAAACCATCTTTTGTGTACTTGGGATAAAATACCGTAAAACTGCCTGTTCAAGGAGAGCTATCATAGACAGTTCGTACCTCGGCCTTTCTGTTCAACTGCTGCAACCCTATATCCGGGTCTTATCTTGCCCCTCCGATCCTACCTCCTACTTACCTTCTTACCTACTTACTTACCCACGACCCGACCCGATCCTTTTCCTCCTCTCCTAGCCTTCCGACTTCATTCTCAATTCTCAAATCTTCCCGATTTCACCAAAGCCGCCGCAAGCTTCCACAAGCCTCGATTGAACTGCTCTACCCTGGGGATAGCTCCCACACTCCCACACTCCCCCCCTCTGTCAAAGCACTTCCGATCGTACCTTTAAATAGGCTGCAGTCCCCGAGGCTTCGGCGAGGTGCTATCTAAAGTGGCCGAGGCATCTACATTACACAAGCGTCCATGACAAGTCTGTGGAGGTGTTTCTGGGAAAATGATGTCGACAATTTCTGTCGATTACTCGCACCGGCGAGCTATCCCCAGACTCCCGCCAAAAGCTCCGGTCCAGGCCCAGGTGTATGGAGTCCCGGCACTCTCGGCACTTCGCCGCGGTCTGTCCCCAAGTCGCGCAGGGTCTCTGGCTTTGGCGCGGGCTTTCTGGGCGCGAAGTCTTCTGCTACCAGCTTTGGAAAGACTGAGATCAACAGTCGCGACTACTGTGGCCTCACCCTCCTTTTGAGAGCGGCGTCCTCTACATCGCCGGATGCTGTCACCTTCGTCCAAGCGCTTCTAGACCACCCTGCCATCGACCTATATGTTCAAGATCCCGAAAGTGGTTGGAATGCACTGCACAGGGCTTTGTACAGCGGCAACATATCGGTCGCTCGCCTGTTACTTGCGAAGGAACGCAAGGACCTGACAGAATCGTTTGGGCCTAGCACTATGAAAATTGGCCATTTGATTAAAACTAAGGATCACGAGGGCAATAGTCCGTTCGACTTATATAACGCCACCATTGCGCTTCGTTCTTTGAAAACAGCCGAGGAGCGTCCTCATTCCGAGGACGATTCAGAAACCGATGAAGCCGTTGGGGGAACCGATATTCCGTAAGGCCCCATTTAGTCAGTGTTCAAGAGGTATGCTAATCGCGCCATTGCAGGTACCCAATGAGATCTAGCTTAGGAGAAGACGTGTTCACATTTGGAAGCAACAATAACCTATCACTTGGGGTTGGTCATGAAGATGATAGACAATACCCAGAACGTATCCACTTGGAACGTCCAGACCACCTAATTCGCCATCTATACAACCAGCAACTATTTGAGCAGAAACCCCACCTTGCTAACACTGAATCATCATCATGTAGTCTGGAAGATATACCTGTTCTAGTTCAGAATCGCCCTCTGCTTGTCCATGACGTTGTGCTCTCTAAATACCACACTGCCATTCTTACAACGGACCCATTCTCAAACCTGTATATTACAGGTCTCGGCCGGGGCGGTCGCCTTGGCCTCGGGGACGAAAATACGAAGCTTAGCTTCACGCCTGTTCAAGGGGGCTTGTCTGACAAGAAAGTGACTGCAGTTGCACTTGGACAAAACCATACCTTAGCTATTACTAGCACAGGGGAATTATGGTCATGGGGGTCAAATCTTTACTCTCAGCTAGGGTATACGCTGCCTCCGCCAATAAAGCCTGACGAGGAACCGATTAGTATCTCACCCCGTCAGGTCTTTGGGCCACTCAAAAAGGAGATGGTTCTTGGAGCTGCAGCATCATCGATTCACTCCGTCGTGCACACCGGCTCATCTCTATTCTGCTGGGGGAAGAACGTTGGACAACTTGGCCTTATGGATGCTGATTCTCGATCGCTCGAAGTTCAGACCGCGCCACGGAAGGTTGCTGTTACCTTAATCTCGAGCCATTCGTCCGTTGTGTCGGCTATTTCTGCAATTGATAGAGCAACCTGTTGCCTCTTTGGTGACCGTTCTCTGGTTGTTTTTACAAGTTATGGATATAAGACGATTAACCTCCAAAGTGCGAATTTTTTTATCAACCCCTCTCTCCAGCATACAATACAATTCTCTTCGGCCTCTTCTTATGACTCGAAACGTCGAGAAATACATCAGATCGCATCTGGTGGCGATACTATCGCTGCTATCACAGGCAGCGGTGATTTATTCACAATGCAACTTAGCCACAACCCTGAGAATGATCAGCTCACTATGTCAACCACAAACCCCTCGAAGATCAAAGACGCGATTACTGCACCACGGCTTGTTTGGAATTCTCGAAAGGATGGTGTGAAATCGGTCGGTGTAGGGGAAAACGGCTCCGTAATTATATCCACACAATCGGGGGCCGTCTGGCGGCGCATCAGACGTACTAAGGCTCAGGGCTCGAAGAACATCGGCTCTTCAGAACATAAGCGGAAGGACTTCAAATTCCAGCGCGTTCCATATATCACCGATGTAACTGCTGTTAGAAGCTCGACATTTGGCGCCTATGCAGCCATTCGGAAAGATTGTGATGTTACTCGAGACCAGCTTGAGATTTCTCAACCCACACTCTGGAACGATGTTAGCTCCTTGCTACCTCTTCGTGGCTTCAAGGCCAGAAATTCTAAGGCAAGACAGAATAAAGACACCTGCAAGTTCCAAAATCCGGAGAAGCTAAGGGGACAAGTTGATGATCTGAGCTACGAGATATTAACATCTACCGATCTAGAGAATGACTTAGCGACTCACTTCACTGACTGGGCTTTCGCAAATCAAGCTTTAGGTGTAGCTGTACGTTCGGCTTCGAATAAAAAGCTCTCCTTCCCAGTTCATTCATGGGTTCTATCAGCACGTAGCGCAGTGCTGCGTGATGGGTTCCACCGATTTCGAGAAACTGGAATATATGAAATTCCTGAACTCCTTAGTATCAGCGAGGAGCAAGGAACCACGATTATTGAATTTGGCTGGAATATCGATATAATCGCGGTCCTCAACGTTATTGTTTATATGTATTGCGATCGTGTCATTCCTGCCTGGAACTTTACGCGCCAAGCTTCACCTTTAGCTTACAGGTATCGTCAGATCCGTACAGACGTCATGAAATTGGGTACACGGCTGGGGATACCAAAGCTCGAAGCTACTGCGCGGATGCAGACTATCGCATCGCGCTCAATGAATATAGATTTCCAGGATGCTTTTAATGACCCAATCTTTTTCGAAGATGGTGACGCGCTGTTAGAACTCGATGGGGACGAGATTGTAGTGCATAGCGCAATGTTATGCCAGAGATGCCCTTGGTTTCAAGGGCTTTTTAACGGACGTTCTCGTGGCAAGTGGCTTGAAAGTCGTCGGGCAGCACAGGACGATTCTGCTCTCTTGAATATCGACCTGCGTCATATGGATCCCGAATCATTCCACTATGTGCTTCAGTATTTATATGCGGATGTGGGACAAGAACTTTTCGATTCAGTGATTGCGGACAGCATCGACGACTTTGCTGAGCTGGTTATGAATGTAATGAGCATCGCCAATGAATTGATGCTTGATCGGCTATCGCAAATCTGCCAAAATATTATTGGGCGTTTCGGTATGTTGCTACACTATTTGGCAATCTCACCTAATTAACGTAATATAGTGTCAACACGGAACATATCTACTCTATTAAACAGTATCAGTCCTTGCTCTGTTACTGAATTTAAGGAGAAGGGTCTGGAATATATTTGTCTTCAGATGGAGACAATGCTTGAGAATCAGTGAGTTTTCTGCATTATGTAGCATAGGGGATTCAGTGCTTTCATTTCGTTATGTTTTAAGGCGCTTATCTTTTAATTATTCAATGCGAATTCTACACAAGCATACTAATATCAATTCAGCCTCCTTGACGAACTCGATGAAGATCTTTTACAAGAGCTAGACGAGGTTGTTCGAAATAATCAGCTTGCTCGTTGTCCATTCGCACGGAGCGGGAGGGCTGAACTATTACTCCACGAACGTAATCCCGAATTGGCACACGACATGTACGAGGAGAGACAGTATCGTGTAAAGGACATGGCTTTCAGGGCAACCTTTAGGGACGATGAAAAGAGGATTTCGTCTTCTAAACCCCGCTACGGTAGTTTCGATGATATTGCTGGTACTTCCCCAACAGCCGACAAAGCAGCACGGCAGAGGACAAAAGTGGCACTCAACGAGCCATTCAGTCCAAATCTCCGGCCCAAAACCTCCTTGGTTGACCTAATGTTCAATATGGAGGGAGATGAGGAGCCAGGCGGTGGCACTCCCTCGTCTCCCAGTCCTAGGTTCATGAGCGCTAGGGACTATGATGAATTAGATCGCCTGTCATCGTTGTCTACACCTCGGCGCGGTCTACTAGGAAACAACTCATTGGGTACAACTGAAGTAGCTCCAACGTCGCCAGTTTTGGCATCTCGTTCAGCTCTGCCGCCACCTATGCTATCAAACGATGCTTCACCAAAGCATCCACTGACCGCGAGTCCTTGGGGGTCTTCACCTCTACCTATCAGCCGCTTAGATCTTCGAGAGACGCTAGCAGAATCGAAATCGGTGCATTCAGCACTTTCTGCCGGGCTCGCCGCGCAGAGTCGCGAGTCTGCCCCCAAGGTCACGCCCCAAAAGCTCTCACAGAAGGAGAGAAAGAAGCAGCTTCAGCAAAGGGCAGAGCAAGAAGCCCGAAAAGAGGTAGAGGCCAAACAACAACCGCAAAAACCGTGGAGTGAGGTTGGAGAGAAAAGGAATGCACCTTGGAAGAAGTCGACGAAAGCGGAACCTGTGACATCTATGAGTGGTCTACTTCGTCCTGATTCCGCTCTCCATTCTGGGCCTCCTGGTCCTAGACCATTAGTGAATGCTGAGGCTTCATCGAGTAAGCCCATACCTAGGCGAGCTGCATCACCCGATACGAGATTTTCAGGGCAGAAGCCAAGTGAGCTACCAAAGCTATCTTCGGTCCCCACACGCCCTGATCCTAAACCCCTAACTCCCCATTCAAAGTCCTATATCAAGCGTGCTCCAAAGGCGGAACAAGAGATTGGTATGCCTCTCGCAGATATCATTGGTCAGCAACAACGTGAGCAGCAGAGCCGCCGTGAGGCGGTTGCCAAGCGCAGTCTGCAAGAAATTCAACAGGAGCAAGAGTTCCAAGAATGGTGGGACCAGGAAAGCCGCCGTACGCAGGAGGAAGAAGCGAGACGACTTGCTCGCGAAGAAAATAAGGATAAAAAGAAGGATGGAAGACGTCGTGGACGAGGTAGTAATAAGCCTAAGGACGGCTCTCGTAACCCAGGCGGCGCAACCGAGAACAAGAAAGCTACAGTTACTGTGCCCGAGGCCGGTTCTTCCAGCTCAAAGGGCAAGGGAAGGGCTACTAGAGGAAAGACTTAGAGTATAGATCCTATACATTTGTATGGGCTAGAGACGTCTCTCGGGAGACGCATATTCATAATGGAGTTAAGGGGCTGGCTTTTGTTTCAATACATGATCTTCATGTTGAAGGATTTAATTGGACGGGATGTATATTGCGAGCAACTTATGTGTTGGGGTTGCGTGTATAAAGTCAAGACTGAACCTAACAGATTCTCCTGTCATATAATGCCTCGAATATGCTTTATTGTTTAAATCAAATATAAGGGACACCTACACATCTGGATTACGAGATCCTGGCAAGACACGGTTTATCTCTACTAGAATTATCATATCGTTATAGGGAGTACACTGGAAATTATATGAGCAAGTTAGTCTGAGAAGGGGTAAGTACGTTTTCTTAGGAAATGTATATGTTTGTTGACACAATGCTGACGATTACAATAATTCCTTCCAAGATTGTTTCTTTCTTTCCTTTTCTTCATCTCTTCTTCTTCTCCTTCCTGGGCAGCGTTCGGTGTATGACCAACTTATAATAGTGAACTCAATGTCAGAGTGATACTATAGTGTCGCGACTGTCGAATTCAGGGGTAGTGCTAAGTGATGGTATACATTGTTGACTCCAGTTGGTTTTGGCTAAAAACATAGCGCCTTGATCAGTCAGTTGTCTTGCATAGAGTATTCTAACAGGATCATTCTGTTACTGAATGTTCCTTAGAGATAAGGGTTTCATGCTGATCTACAACCAAGTCTTCTAGTACGAGCCCGGCTATTGCCTAGCTACTACACTAGTATTGAATCGCTGCATGCTCATCACTGCAGATCGATCCCGCCTACTGTAGATCATTTTTCCTATATGGATTAGATCTCTCGGGTGAGTTACCGAGTGATACGCCAGGGTCTCACTGTCCCATTGGAGTGGTCCCAGGGGTGGGCGGGATAATTGCCACTTAGAAAGATTGATCACGTCTTTGGAGAATCCCAAATGCTTAAACTTTCGTCGCCACTAATACCTTTCTCGATCAGTGGAATTAGAAAATACAATAGGGATGCTAATTTAGCAATAACTACATTAATTCCTTTTCATGAAAGCCTGCCCGTTAACATGCATATGTTTCCCCAGTTGCAATGACTATTTGGTACCAAACCCATGCTTCTCCTTCACTCAATGCGGGGAAAAGAGAAAAAAAAAACCGAACCGCTATGCTATAACAGCCTTGAAGTGTCGTTACTCATCTCATGGCGCCGTCCCAATGCTAGAGCTTTTTGTTCTACCCAGATGGTTCATCGTAGTTTCCTAGCTCCCAGTTATCTTCTGTTATCGAAAGTGGACGCGCATAGAGGTCGTCTTGCGAGAAGGGGTCAGTTGATAGGTGCCAGTCTGGATCTTGCAGATAAGACATGTTTGCGTTGGTGTTCTGTGGCAGCACTGGCTCTCCGGTGCCCCCAGATCCGTACGCAGAGTCTTGATCAGGGGCCGGTTGATGAATTATCCAGTCATGAGGTGGATGTCCTTCGTCAAGTAGAAGCGGGTTGATGGTAGGTTGCATGGGTTGTGGATAGTAAGTTTGGAAGCTTGATTGTTGGTGGGAGCTGCATGATGGCTCAGGTTCGGTAGTAGGGCGGCGCCGTCTAACGTATCCTAAATTGAACTCTCCAAGGTCGGAAGACTTTTCATTGACACTGTATTCGGGTACAAAGTAGTGGTATTCTTTGCAGCGCGTCAGCCTAGAGCTCTTCAGTCATGAATGTGTAATTCAAGATCGGCTTACGATAGTCCTCGGGTAGTTTGACTCCTTCACCAAAGAAAGAATGGCACAGCGAGTGGTAGTTTGATTTTGCTAAGGCCTTATTTCTAGGTTCTTTAGCTTTCCATTTCTTTAATATCTTGTCTTGTGCTTCCGTCATCGTCTTGAGATGATGTTCCTCATTTGGTGTTACATTTTTGCAATCCTTCCTACGTTAGCAGGGGGTTGAGGGATTGTGGCTCGGGGTAAGTTACATTCTCCAAATGTTGCTTCTTCAATTTATCTAAATTCGTCCGATCTTCCTCCGAGTCGCCTCGTTTGGCATTTAGAAATCGATGACCGCATAGTTCGCAACCTAGAAGGAAAGAATGATATTTCCATAGGTGATCAGTTAATTCTCGGAATGCGCCGAACGGTGTCAACTAGAAACGTATATTATTAATGAAAGGAACTTATAGAGAAATTGAACTTGACATTCTCAAGAAACAGTAACTACTTGCAGTGCAGGGAATTTTCGAGTTTCCGTACAACTGGGGAAACAAATTCGAATAGAGACACTGCAGCCCGAGACCGCGTTTTCCTCCGTCTTTATATGTATTATCCGACATGTCGCGCTATATCTATATCGTGGATAGACAAAGTTTAAGAGGTCGGTCTCGATGTGCACAGATGAGTTGAACCGGTAAGAACAAAAGATGATATGCGCGCTAGATACAGAGTCTCTACGAAATTTCGTGGACCAAGCAGTTGGCACAGCGCCGTTCACCGCACATGGGGCATGCCGAATCGTACGTGTAGGAGAGATTGCCAAAAGCACAACCGCACTTTGACTTGATTAGCCTTCATCTACTGCAAGTTTCCGTAGCACACCTACGCAATTCCACCGCCAACGAGATTGGTCCCACCTCTTATCGAAGTTATTTATTCTCGTTTGGGCTCGATCGATGTGGGTTTCCTTCGTTTCGCCTCCTTTCCACGGCTCCTCGCGACGGGTTTCTCCTCCCCAGCGCTGGAGATGATATGAGCTCGAGTTCGAACCGCGCCCGGAACCTTTCTGGAGGGTATTTGGTCAGAACAACTGTGTTTTTGAGGTATGGTAAAGATTATGTGGAGTGATATGTAGTATACAAGAGCAGAAACTTTGGGTTTAATGTGTCGAGACCGGAGAACCGAGCGTTCGTCAGGACCCTGCCTAGACACCATGTGACAGAATTTTAGAATCGTACTTACATGGCTCCTCGATTGCTTGGATCCTCCGTTCATCCACCTTCGATGAATGAAACTTCAGGGGTAAACGTGGGACATTATTGGCCTAGATTGTAATCAATCTGCCATTGTGTTGGGAGGAAGTGAGCGGATGTCAGAGATTCTGCCGTCGTGATCACGACGGAGGGGTTATTACATTACCCCACCAGCCGGTGAGTTGTAGGTACGTAGGAGGTAATTGGTATGCAAGCCCGAGCGTCTCTCCGAGTTAGCCAAGTCCCAACAAACCGGGGTTGTCTTGGGTCATCTGCTTGGGGCTTATCGTACCCCCTGCTTAGATACATCAGTGACGTTGTGTACAGTTTAATAGTTTATTATTGCTTTCTATATCGATTCAGCAGCTTTTTTCTCCCACAAGCCACAAGCACAAGCTTGAGGTAATATCTACCCATTGATAGAAACTTCTTAGAGTTTAAACATGGAATCGCAGAACAACAACCCCCCGAATATTGGTGAGCCTATGGTATCGTATAGCTGTCTCGAAATCATGAAGTCTTTACCCTTGTCGACACATTGTATTCGAAACGTTAGTATCTCGTATTGCTAAGGAGCTAATCACAACTACTGATGAGAGAATGTGTTGTTTGGGTAGGCCGTTTATTTCGCGCAGAAGTATGTTGTACAACCAACCCAACGATAGAAGAGGTTGACGGGGAAAGTGCAAGCTGAAAAATCAGTCGTGGCCACGATGCCGGCGTAGTGGGGTATTGGGGATATGAATGGCTGAGAACGCAGCCACCGCGGCGGTAGCTGGATGCCCTATGAGACATCGCCACTGCGATGGAATTGTATTACTGTTGTCACGATGATATTCACCCCGAGATTTACAAGGCCTTTATTCATCAGTCTCTGCGTTATTTGCTGATCATATCATCCATCGAGATTCTTCCACTCCTATTATATCCCTGCTTATGACATAGTTTCTCGAATCTCTGCCCTAATATTAGATCAATGGAGCAAAATCGTTCGAGTTCCCACGATAGATGTATGGATCTAGCAATTAGAACACGCTTTTCTCCAATACTGGCTATTACGAGTGATTCTCCTAATGCTGTACTGATTCGCCTCGTTGTCCAGAAGCGAAAGAAATACCGTCTGGAGGTCATCTAGGCCACTGGACTGGAATCTGTTGAGAGTATCGCCGAGAAAGTCATAATCCGCTACGAATTCTTAGGTTATAGCGGACCGCCGAAGCCTCTCCACGATGTTGTTTGGGGACATAGCATTGCTCTCGTCGTATTATTAGCGCGTCGAGCAAAGCAACCCTTTCAAAAATTTAGAAACTTAGAACGATGTATTAACTTAAATATTCAAGTACCCTGGTATCGTGGTGTCTGAAATCAATAGGTCACTCAAACATAATATTGGAGCTAGTGAGCCTTGCCCTGGCATGAGTCGTCCTTGTCTGTTCAATGATACGGAATCATTCGATACGATGAATTCACAGGTGCTTCAATGGAACCTGCATCGCCAAGCTCCGCTCTGGAGCTAAAGCTAAACAAGCACAATGTGTTACTCTGTAGCGTCGTAGCCACACTCACCGCAATGCTTACTAGAATCCTAGCCGGCGCTTTGACTCGCAGCATTGCATATGGTTCTGCACCACGGCTAGCATTGTCGGTATCGCCGGGTTTCCCGTACCATTATCAACATGGCCACAGCGTGGAATAGGATGGGTTAAGGTGCGGTCGGGTTAAGATTGTGGAGTAATGAGGGGTTTTATTCACTGCGGTGCGTACGGCATACTAAGTACTTGCAGAAGTAAGTAGGGAGCTATCGTGACGTGTGGAGTCGAGCGGCATATATCAGCAGGCCAAGACAGCCGAGTCGTAGTTGGTTGGACTGAAGAGACCCAAATCTCTATGATCACCTCGAGCTACTACTACAGGGACCCTCTACCAGATATGGCATGCTGCGGTGAGCGGTTTATCATAAAACTACCAGAGAATCAGATTAATTCAATACCTGAATCTCTGCATTCAAGTATTTGCTAGCTTGTGTCACGAATCCCCAATAGATGGTACTGTACAGTATAACTCCTTGTGGTTCCTTTTACAATGCTCTGCCTGGTTACTTGCCTCTTGATCATTTCGTCGTTAACGAGTAATCTACATGGTGCCTTGAATGCTGTATCACGAGACCATACCAGTACCAGTCATTCTGTCAATTTGGTACGAGGTCTCCACCGTCGTATCAATGGCACTGGTAGCCAGTCAGGTTATGAGCCAGTGCATTTGCATACTAAGTATATCTACATGGCTAGCTTGTGTAGGATATTATGATGACAACTTCAAGTGGATACAAAGACCTCAAATATGATGTATGTATGAGTTACGCGCCGTGCATTTTTAGAGTGTGCAAAAGACTGAAGCTGAGTGAGTCCGTAGATAAAAGAAGATAGTTCATAAATCCTCCCTCCCTATACCTCTCAACCCTTGCGCACCACCCAAGTCCTATCTCGCATGACCTCACGATACCTATTTGGGAGTCAAAACATCTGACATGATAGTGCCACCTCTTATCAACCTGCCCGGGCAATTGACGCCCGTCTTTTTAAGTTCTTACAGCTCTACTGCGCATTGTTCATCTCCGCTTCCTGTGCTATTGCGTCCAGTCTTGCCTGCTGAGCAATCAAGTCCGCCTCAAGCTTGGTTAACTCGGCCTGTCTATCCTCTGAGTTGAGGCATCAGTAAGTGAACAGATCGCTTAGGTATATCTGTGCTTACCGACGTCCTCGGGCGTTTTGGCTTCGCTGAGCCACTGACGGGCTTCAATGATCGCGCTATCGATCTCCGCGATGCTCTGCCTTAAGCTGTCCATTGCTTGGTTAAGTAATGTAGTAGTCGATTATATATGTAAACTGGTAGTCCAGGTGTCCTGTTTTTATTGAAGCGCTGTGCTATCCGGGGAGGAACTTTGCGGTAGCTTGTTTATGCCTATGCTCATTTCGTGATCTCGATGTGACCAAGAATGTAGCCTCTAGACTCATGCTAGTACTCAATGCCTTCGTCTTCTCGATGTGGGATAATAGTCAAGCAACGTTGAGAGGAAGTTCGACTCGTCGCCGTGGCAGACTAACAGCTTAAACCGTAGTGCCAGGGAATTAATAATTATCCCGTTTGGATAGATTCATTTGTGATGATAGGCGAGAAGGAATGTATGTTGGGGCTAATGCGTGGGTGAATGGTTCAGGACCAAAGAAAGGGAAAACAGCTTGGACAGTAGAACCCCTTTATATTCAGTCTCCCAAGCCCTAGCACGCTTTTGAATGCTACTTCCTAGCGCTAGTCGAAAGTCTCATTGAAAGCATCCGATCACCGATGGCCTCGCATAACCGAGTTTTGACAGTTATCAGGAAAACCTTGGCACCAAATAACGTGTGCATGTGCGGCAATTCGATCCCTCGAACCTGTTCTGACAGGATAGCTGCTACGGCGCCAACGGCGCGTCCCTCGGCTATTCCGGAATCGTCATCAAGATAGGCCTGCCCCGTAGTCCAGACCGGCGCTAGTGTAAAGCCTTGAATCGAGAACCCCGTTCAGACACCTGGTTGGGTACGCAGAACTAGACGCCTATCGAATCTAATATGAGAGAGAGACATCGGCTCCTTGGTGTCCCCGTGCAGCGAATCCTGAAGTGACATAAAGCTTAGCCTTAAGTTGTAACACGTCAACTAGAAGATAAAGCAGCCATCCCTTTATCCACCTTATCTTGGCATGATGAATGCTAGTTATTTGATGCAATTACGAACTGGAGTATACCTTTTGGTGTTTTAAACTTACGACAGTCTTTTGTGTACCCTCCTTGTTATGGCTTTGATCGTCTTCGCAGGAGATGGACCTCCATAGTGCCACGGGCTTGGGTCGAGGCGTCCCGCTTCAGCTACTCTATACTTTAACAGTGATGGTATCTGGGACGGTTTGGCTTTGGGGCATTACCCTGAAATGACCGTCGATTACCGTGCCGACTGACGTGTTTGTCACATCAAAGAAGTTCACGTAAATCCAACAATGCAGTATGCTTCAAAGTTGAGTTTCATCGAACTCAAAATCGACTTCCTCGGGTTTTGCCGGCAACCCCAAACGTTACATTATAGACATTATGATCTCGATGCCATAGTGGGTTGGGCCGCGAGCCATCTGTCGACCGCCAGACTCCAGATCCTAATCTCTGATGATAGGATGCAATAGGAGTTAAAGTGGTCGTAATTTTGACGTCATGAATGCCGTTCGAGAGAAATAGGGAAGTTGACAACTCTTTCTGTCGGCATACTCCACTACGACGCTTTGGGTCAGTGATACTAACATAGGAAGCATCTGTATCTGATTCGAATACATAGGAGGCCGTGAAGGTATGATTTTAGACTAAACGAGAGCTTTGGTACCACGAAAGGAACCAGGATCAGAAGTAACTACCCCAGGAACTGCTTAATATCTCATTAAGGATCTCTATAGGGAGAAACCTCAAGTGCGCGACTGATAGCAATAAAGTCGTTACAGCAGACCATTAAACTTGATGGATAAGGGCTGCACTCGAAAGGCTGGTGCTCCCGGAGTAGGAGGAAGGATAGCGCGGTAATAACCATGATGCAGCGAGCAGAAACATATTTAGTCCAAAAGTGATAAGGCATTCTTCTATTACATATATATGTGAATAAGAATTATGGGCCAACATGCAGTAAATATGCCACCCCTTGATACTGAGGATGACATCACATGCATTCTTTTCATTAAGGATTATCCTTGGTCTGATGGTTCTAGTGTTTCTACAGATGATATAGCACTGGGGAGATAGTAGTTGTCAATGGCCGTCATAAGAGAAAGAGATGGCTTCGGAGATTCTGATGATTTCGTTAGCGATGAAACACACTCTACTCCGTGGAAACCAATACAGTGTCTGATAGTACCATCTATCGACAATATCTGTCTCATTTGGTAACCGATCACTATTTGAATTGCCGAGTAGGACTTAGAGGGAAAGACTACACGGTAGTGGTGAAATGAGCAATTGAAAGTATATCTCGATTCTAATTAAGTATTTGTCGCCATGAATGTCTCAACTTTGCGATCAAGGGTCAGGCGTTTGTGAGACTGAGTGCAGGTTCTCCGGCCCACGCAGGTCCAGCCCTCATCTACCTGAGAAATACGAGAGTCTCAGTTCGAACACCGAGATCACCAAGCTAACCACGTTGCCGGAATATGACGGGCATCTAACTCAACGCCTTCAAGAAGGGTTGTACCTCAATCTGGGAGGCTTCGGCTCCAGGCTGCTGCGGAGTTGACGCTATTCAAAAGGCGTCGACCCTGCATACCAAGCTTACGGGGTCGTCAGGGTCTCGTCCAATGACTAGGTTCCCCTGAAAGATCCCACTGCAACAACTTTTCCAATCCCAATAGTGCCTTGAATCTGGCGGTCTAACTAGGTATTCTCTGCGGTGTGCTGGCGAGGACATTTCTCAGCTACGCCTCCTCTGCTGAATGGCGCACGCAGCCCCGCCCTGGAAGAGACGATCATTATAATTAACTATTGGATGAACGAAAGAAACGAAAATTGAGTGCGTTGGAAAGACATTACCTGCCCGAAATTCGCTCGCGTGGGCTTCTAGACTGCAATAAAATATGCAATCAGCTGTGACAATCCTCGTAATATTGCTTGGCACCATCCAGTCATGCAGGTCCTCGAACTTCAGCTCCATCAGCTAACAACTTTAGGACTCAATCTCACAATGCCCGTCTTAAATACCCGAGGGATAAGCCAGTTGCGGTCAAGCTTAAATATGAGGTTTCCCCTGGACTACTGAGAGAGGGAAGAGAAGATGCTCACGACGTCCACAACATCTTGATCTAAGCTCGCATCCCGAAGCCAACATGCAGCAGTCTCTAGCTCTCTTGCTTACTTCCGCAGTCGCCGCCACTTCGGCGTGCACTATTCCGACGGGGTCTGCGTTATCGAATAACATCACGGAGCCCTTCGCGCTCAAGCTGCAGAATGCCTCGTACCCAGACATTCACAATCACTTCCTGAATATTTGGGACTGGGGTGGTGGTGACCAGCACCTGTTCGTCAGCCCATCCGGTAACTCAACAAATGAACTACAGCTCATCGACGGCGTCATTACTCTATCGAATGCCTTCTGGGACCCGCCACGACGGGCCGTTATTAACGGGGAGGTATGTTCTGCATGAGCCGTGTTGCACAGAAAATATGACATATCGTATATGTATTTTTGGTGATGTCTCACTGCGCCAGAAACGATGGTGCGCATTAGCGAAGTGGGAAAAAGCCACTCAATGCAACCCCCGCTGACCAGGTCACAATTTAGTATGAACCCCTGGACAACACCACCAAGATGTTTATGACAGAACGTGGTGATCCCCGCGCTATCTGGGACGTCGTGTACGGCTGCGACCCCGACACGGATGCGCTGCAGGTTGAACTCGCGTTCAAGGTCGGTCTTCTGGAGTCTCTTATATCCGTCATTGGTATTTTTCTTTTTGTTTTGGCCCAGCCAGTGACCATGGGTTGCTTGAACAGGGGTCTGAGCAGGGGTGACTTGCTCCAATACTCCTTCAAGCTTCCGAAACCCTTGACATACCTTCAACTATAAAAAGCAATTACTGACTTGAGATTCCAAAAGTCTCGCGGCGATGAAGAATTCGGTGGTCTTATGGGCGTAAGGCCTTTCAACGGAATGTATGACTTCAGATGGAAGGGACCAGGCACTTCGGGTAGGTGTACAAAGAATATTTCTCTATTCATTCGTGACACAGTACATATGTCGTACCATGATGTGGACAGTTACTAATAAGCATCATAGTCAACGATCTCAACCGTCCTTGGACCCATGTCACGATGGTCATTGTGCACAACGCTACGTTCACTTGAACATGAAACTACAGGACTCCTTATGTCGGACGATTTGCGCAGACGATCGTGATCCTGATGGGCAGCGGCGGATAATGCAGCAAACGTAGCCATGCTTTGATAATTTCGAAGGCTTTGGCTTCGTAGGCAGTCTAATGAAGATACTTGTGCCGAGGCACACTCAAGCTTATCATCCCATTGACTAGCTAGCTGGCTAGCCATACAGTATGCATCATGATATTAAGTGTGAATCAGACTCTTCGATAGAAACAACAGCGTTGACATCGATTGAATGCTAAGGATGGTCACATTGCTGCCATGGGCCAAATACATCCCACCCTAACAGTGAGACTCATCACTCCAATGATGAGCGACAGGTTTTCAATATTTCGCTTGATTCTGTTGTGTAACACGTACGATTAGTACCAACATCACGAAGACGTTACAGTTAGTGCTGAGATTGACGAACTGCAGTGACCATACGTAGACAGCTTCACCACTCATAAACTAGTAATCGGGCGAATGGACGGCCACTAGATAATATCAGAGTTTTGAAAACCCCAGCCTTTGATATAGAGGTAAGATGATGGCACTCATTCGACAGATACTCCCCATGCACGCTTGGGGTAGATGTCTCCGGAGATTCCTAAAATGGACCCTTGTCAAGCTAACGTTCCTTTTCGGGTGAGCTACATCCTAATTAATATGATCGTCATGAGTCCTTACGATAAGATATGCAGTATAATCTACCGCAGGCATATCAGGGTTGTACCAGGGCTCGTTCGACTACAGGTCTCTAAGTTTTTTTTTCCCAAAATGCAACATAGTCGAGAAGCCGTCTGTGGCCGCGGCCAATAACGAATTATTCATGAGAGTATGCGAACTACCGTTGGGCAAGAGGGGACCTAACTGTGCGCGACGTGGGTAGGAAAATAGGTGTGACTAGAAGTTGTATGTATGTGGATACGTTGCCTAAGGCATATTGGAAAGAACTGAATATGCGAGGTCCGATCGGTTGCATTAGGAAAGATACGATGGAAGAGACACAGTCAGGTAGATAGAGAAGAATGTCCTCTTCACCCCATGCACTTCGCGCGGCACCTGAGTAGATGAGGCGTTGGGATTCCACAGCCTGTAACCCTTTCATAAGAGCCACCCTACCAATATCCTCTCCCATACAAGAATATCATCGACCTCTTCTATATCTCTGCATCGGATAAACACATCTAATGGGAACTTGATCTATAGTACGGCCGCTACATAGCATCTTAACGTTCACGTTTAGCCCCTCCATTGACTACATACAATAAATTCATCAACATGAAGATCGTGATCATGAATACTTAGGCGTGCAAGCTCGCGTTACTACTAATGTAGTTCAGATCAGATCACAACCAATCGTAGGGGAAATAGCCCTATCATAATATCGAAAGGCGCCTGACTACATAATACGCAGTTTGGTTTCTATAGAGACCCCCAGTCTTAACACGCCCAATACATCAAACTAATGAGGATCTCTCGCATTCTATATTCGGTGTACGTCACATAGATCTAACAGAACAATCGTTGCGTCTAAGGGTGCTTTGGTTTCAAGTCTACTAAGCTCATGAGGTTGCCCTTATCCCTTTCATAGCTACCATATGACTACCGAGAAAGGTAGGCCGCACGTGTAGCGAGATATCGACTGTGGAAATAGGTACCACGTCGACATGTGCCCAAGATGTAAGCACTATATCTATTTGGCTATACACAGGCCAGGCTCAGTCTTCTTATATACTGGTCATCGTCAAGTTTAACATAAGTAACGAATGTGCGGACATATACCGGGAAGCTAGCGCGTTATTTCAGGACTTTAATTAAATCCTGATGGTTATAGGGGCAGGGTAACACGAGGAATCATTAAACGGACGCGCGCGCAATATCATCACATCCTAAACAATTGAGAACGAATTATTAAATCAAATAATACACCATGCCGTTAAACCTATTTAGGGCCCAGCCTATTCTATAACCCAGGCTACGCATCTAGTTCCCATTTCTTTTGTGACGCAGAAGTGTTACAGGAAAATCCAAGAAGCACAATCCACTATGATCTAATGCTCAGCTAGTCCCAAAATTAGGTGGTATTAAACCAATAATGTCATCCAGCTAGCAGCATCATGGCCGTTTCCTTTCCACATCTAGATAAGGGCGAAGGCAGCACCGATCAGGGCAACAAGGGAGGTGGCGCCCATAGCGAGCGATGCAGCACCGGAGTCTGGCACGCTAGTGTTAGTGGCCGAGCTGCCGGATCCAGTAGCGGAGGGAGAGCTAGATCCAGATCCCGAACCAGAGCCAGCAGTGCCCGAGGAGGTGGGTGAGACACCGCCAGTGGAGGAAGAGTCGGAGCCAGAAGTGGCCGTGGACGTGGACGTGGACTTGGAAGTGGCAGTCTGGGTGGAGCTACCGCTGGACGAGGAAGTCGAGCTGGGGGTGTCGAAATGGTCAGGGCAGGTCAGGTTGAAGCGGGGCGTGGTGGACAGGTTGTTGGTGATAGCAAAACTCTGCTTGTTGGCACCGTTCGAGTCGCGGAGGTTGTACCAGAAGGTCGGGGTCTTGTTGAAGAGCCGGCGGCAGCCAACTTCCTGCCAGTAGTACTCGGCATTTTCGACGCTGGCGACAGCCTCACCCCACTTGATGCCGGTGTACGGGTAGCCAGTCTCAGTCACCCAGACAGGCTTGCCACCGGCGGCGGCGATGGTGGCATCGTAAGCGGCGTCGAACAGTTTGCCCGAGTTCTTAATGTCGTTGCCCTTGCCGTCCTCGTAGTAGGGGTACTCATCAACACCGATCCAGTCAACGGCGTCGATGACGGCCTTGTTGGTGCCGTTGGTCCAGGCGTCCCAGGTGTCGACGTGGCCGATCGGGACAGAAGAGATGGCCGAGTCGGCGAAGTTGCTCTTGAACTCCTTGATGAAGTTGGTGATGACGTCAGGGCCAGCGCCGACTCCAGTTGGGTCGTTCTTCAGACCGGTCACAGAGACACGGTACAAGTCCTCACTGCCGATGGAGACACCGATGATGAGGTCGGCCAGATCCTTGCCGTGCTTGCTCAGGGCGCTCTTCAGCGCCGTCATCTCGTTGTCGATGCTGTCGGTACCCGAGGTCCACAGGCCGAGCAGAATCTTGGTCTTGGTCTCCACAGCGGCATCGAAAGCTTCGATGGGGTCGTTCGTGGAATAGGCTTGGATGTTGGTGTACAGTCTCACGGCGTCGAACTTGCCAGGGGCGCCCTTAAGGCCCTGGGCGGTGGTGAACTCGGCAAGGAAATCAGACTTGAACTTGGCTGAGTTGTCCGTCTTTGTGGCTCCCGAGTTGAAGCCCAGGTAGTTCTCGGAGGCAGAGGCGAGCGTGGCGAGAGCGCCAGCTGCGAGGGCCGAGGTAGCTGAGACGCGCATCGTGTATCGTGTCTGGGTCCTTAAAGGAGCTTGTGGAGGGAATTGAACGGAGAGAATAGATGTCGAGTAGAAGAGAAAATGCGCGTATAATTATCTATTGAATGAGTGACAATTGAAACGAGTGTGCTAGCAGTATACAGCTAGAAATGGTTCAAAGGAGAGACTGACTGTGCCGGAGGACAAGCACGCGAAATGTTATATGTTGTTTCAAAGGGGGAAGAAAGGATTCAATACAACCGCCAGAATACGAGGCTTGTTTTACACTAGTCGTAGTTACATAAGCTAAAAATTTAAGGGGGTGGCTCCTCCAATCCTTGCCAATCGCGCTGTGTCGCAGCGCTAGACCAGACCCGCAATACTCCGTACTTAATACCTACCTAGGTAGGGAGGTAGTGGCATTTGGCACTCATGATCCATACCGATCTACCCACAGCACTGCCTGATACATACTAATCACTAGCCGTTGTCAAGCTTTCCAGTTGAAAACAACAACAAACATACAGTCAGTATATGAGATGTAATAGATATACATCTAAGAGACAAACTCTTGTTACCAAGAAATCTTTTATTACAGAAGTTTGCTGCTACTTATTAATTATTAATGTTTGGTGCACGTATGTATAACTAGGAAAGTCCTTGTTGTGATATGATGATATTATTAGAATCTACTATGAGGGATGAATGTTGCCACATCCCTGCAGGAAGGCCTCCAAGCAAACTAAGCTAGAAAATCACTACTAACACATTCTCACAGTATCGTTCCTCGCGCGAATACAGATTTAATCAACGGCGAAGAGAGCATCAGCGCTCATTATCACTACGCGAGAGGCATTCATCCATCCAAATCGAAGACATCTGCCTCCGCCGAATCGTCAACCTTGTAATACCTAGTTCCTGGCGGCATCGAGACTGAGGCCTCAAGCTCTGCAATCTCATCAACCCACCCGGAATAGATTGCTACCGGGGGACTAGCTAGGCAGTTCGGTTTCTCCCATATACTCTCCCTATTTCCGGGAATGGTAATCTGTCGTTTGCTAGGCTTAGGCCGTGCCGCCTCAAGACTATCTAGCCCATCGAGGAATTCCTGCCCGTCGGGGACTTCGCCCGCAGACCCATCGTCATCTCCTTCCTCGGGCATGTTAGCGTCGATGTCTTTCATTTCTTCGCATGATTCCTCTCCACAAGATGCCTCGGATTGGAGATCGATATCGTCATATACAGAATCATCTCCCCTCAATAACCAACCGAAGTTGCCCAATCCGAGGTCGTAGGTGGGGTCAGAAAGCCTAATTTCAATATTCTTATAAGGCCCAGTGTCCTCCTTTATGACTCCTGTACGTGGAAGCTGCAATGGGGAAGGGCGGTGAGCTAAAGACCTAGAAGAAGAGAACCCAAGTATAGGCTTCAGAACGGACTGTGCCTCATTCCCCGAGGGAATCTGAGGATCGCTCGTGCAAAAAGGAGCCTGCTCCGGTGATTCTGTCATAGTCAATACTCAGTTGAATTGTGTAAACAGACTCAATAAGACGGTCGTAGATGAACCTACTATGGCTTGCTATTTGCTCCAGTTTAGACACATTTATACCCTCCAGGTAAACACCGTTATGTTCTCTTTATGTGTCAGTCTATTGTCCATAGTCTCTTTGATTGGTTCTCCCGTATCACAATATGTTTGTTTTGTAGTTCAGAGAGCTTACATCAAAGAGGCTGTATCTCAACTTCTCCTTTGTGATGATACCTTGTCATGGGGACAATAAAGCCAGCAGAAAATTCAGATAACTAGAGAACGTTATTAAAAGCGCCCCTTACAAGATACCAGATTTGAATATTATTATTTGTTTACATTGAAAGGATGACCTTGATTTCCGTTTTATGTAGAGAACGGCCGAAAAGATCAACTGATACGACATGGGAAAGAGCCCGTATAAAGAGCGATTACACAGCTGTTCTTGAACTTCACCTCTGTCACTAATCTCATTAACTTGCGTGATACACTCAGTTTCGCTACATCTATCCGATGTATGTGAGACTCGATGTTGAAGTTCATGAGAGCGTCAATGATGAACAAACATCTTCATGCTCAATTCTTGGCTTTGACGCAGGAGGTTAGTAGTATTAGTGGTGGTATTTAGCTTGATTTGGCTACTTCTGTGTGTATATTAACTATTATAGGGGCTTCGAAATGTCGTGTTAGTTATGTGCACATGGGGCCGAAGCGTGAAGGATTGCCCATCGGAGACGAGCCGACACCATAATTATACTTAACTTTTGGTTACTCTACGACATACTATATGAGCAGAGTTATAAGATAGACATATCCTGAAGAAGCTGTCTATAATATTTGATATTGTTTTAATATGAATTCTCGTCACTACTCATTAAGACTGGCAGAAGACTTTTAGAAATCCCATCACGCGAATGAAGAGCCCAAGCTTACATTTCTGGGTCGGCTACTTTAGGAATTACCTAAAGCTCTCAGCGAGTAGACAGGAAAGATCGTGAGGGATGCTCGGCAACGGGTAGGTCTGAAAGTATCAATGAGATGAATGACACACTAGTGTACCTGAATGTGAAAACTCGAGATAGGCAGACTACCGAGTATTATAATTTATTAGATACTATGCAGCCTTGGTCAGACAAATAGCTTTTCAGCCTGAGTCACAGCAGAGAACTGCAATAACAACTAACAGTAGAGCATTTGCCAAAAAGAATCCGACAACTTGCTCCCGAAATGATAAGGACAGACGATATCGAGGATATTGAGAGACATGTGTTCAGAAGACGCATAAACAAAGGCAGCAAGCTTTGTATCACTCGCAAAGCAACCCGAAAAATACTGATAATCACTTTCCGATTCCTAATGGTAATAGCTTCACCGACTGGGTGTCCTAATGGAGTCATCTCGAACCTCGTGTTCTAGTCGTGATAGACTATCCTTGCCCTTAGATGGGGGTTTGCGAAAGAAAAAGCCTCGTCACGAAAATACCAAATATGTTTCCATCTCTTGCCGACTCCTTATTGGTGAGATAAATGTTACCCCTACCAGCTGGAAGCTCTCACGGTGATGTATACGCCACGACCATCGTACTGTGCATTGTGCATCATCTCACCAAGGTATGAATGATATGCGCTGCGATCTAATGTAAGGGCACTGCATCAGAATCTGCCTGATTGAAAAAGTCAGGGGGCCCTAATTCCAAAAGAAGCCAAGCTATGGGGGAGTGTCTCAACTCTGATTTCGTTATTCGTCTCTCCTTGAAGGTATATATGTATCGCCACGTCAGCCTAAGACAGCCTTAGCCATTATAGCAGCAACAACTGATAATACATTACAGCCAGCGTTTATCTAATGAGTTGGCAGATAGCAAGGAACATAACTCCTATAGTGTGAAGTACGACGGTCATTGCGAATTGCAAAAATAGATGGATAAAGCGCAATTATCATTATTGTGCGACTCTCCAATTAAATTAATTTGATCGGTATGTTATCTTGCCTTTGGGAGGGGCACACAAATCGGAGATCGCTTAGTACGCCTACAGGCATGCAGTGGTGCTGCGCATGCGTACCACATACACCGGCCCTCAATTCCCGTCGCGCTGGATAGTAGGAATGGCGCTGATACCATTTTTGGTATTCTCTGCATTCTTGCTACTCTATACTTGATATCCTGACCGAGTCGGCAGACTGGTTGGCAGTTGTTATGGATGATGCTACTGTGACACGACGAGTAGGGGTAAAAAAGTCGTAGTGGCGTCTATGATCCGTCGTGCAGTATATTATCAAGTCATCGATAATAAAGGGAAGTGATGAAATTGGGCTATACAACAGTAAGTAGAGGGTGGCCACCTGGTCGGGATTCGGGGTCCCAGGCTCACACCGAGGGGAGACGGGACGAAAATAAAAAAATAAAATAAAATAAAAACGATTTTAATGTATTTTCTTTTCCTTCCCTCTTTCCCCCCTTATCTCTGCAATCAGAATAGATCTATTAATATTTTTTTTCTTTCTCTTTTCTTTAAATGCTGCAGTATTGAAACTTCACCCTCCATCACAAAGATAGCTTGCGCCAACTGGCCGGAACACCAGGCACAAGATGTCAACTTGTGTCAGAAGGGACACCCTTCCCTGTCTCCAACACTCCAATCGAGCCAGCGAGCCAGGCGTCGGCGACCAGAACGCCGCTTTTGGACTGTTTGAGAGCGCGCGGTTACCGTAGTCAAGGCGTTTTAGGACAGGCTGTGTTCTCATCCCGCTGTCAAGAGAGCCCTTTGACTCACATGAACACCCATCGCGTCCAGTGAGGAACAGTCTGAGATGGTAAGAGAGCCCACAGGTTTGTCGCTGGGAGGATTGCCAACTCATCAAGTCGATGTCCGAGTTCGTCACATGTCTTGTAACAGCAGGGCTCATCCCAGGCCGGAAGAGGGTAGAAATAAAGAAATAAGGCAACGTCTTGTTCACCCACCCCCGCCTGTACACCCCATTTCTGGCATTTCTGGTAGGTTACCATGGCTTCTGGGGGCGTTTGAGACCATTCGCTCGCTTTGCTCAAGTCCCCTGCCTTGGCACACGGCAGATGTCCACTGCGCTATTTAAGCTGCATCTCACCGCCCAGCCGCCTGCATCAGGTTCATGGTCATCTGCCCGCCAAATGCTGAGTTGGCAGACCACCCTGTCCATCAGCTGTCTCCAAGAGGAATATCATTGAGGCGCAAACGAGAACGAGTGCAAGATGGGAAATAACGAAAAAATATATGGGCTAAAATAAAAATAAAAGTTTAATCGGAAGAATAATAAAGAAGATGGAAATAAGAATTAGGTAACATCCCAAGGATACTTGCTGAGTGACCAGACATTGTATACGTTCTAACCTGCAGCAATATAGTACCATGCTTGTATCAAGCTATAGATCAATTTAGTTCACATGGCACCCAACAACTCTCCCTATACTATCATTATCAAACAAATCCCATTACCTCGATAAGCGGTAGAGGATTTTTGTATAGCATTCTAGCGACAAACTCAAAGTGCGTCAGTGGAGAATGTGGCCTCTTTACTTACAATAGTGTTGTTCAATCAAGGAGAAGGTACCTAGCTCCTTTGTATTTAGGGGGAAATTCCAGATCTCTGACTGACTGATCGATCCTCTCCGGAGATACTTCTATGACCCCCAAAGAGGCTGAACTAGCCTACCATCGTGTAACATGCATGGTACACTCAGTCCCAAGCTACCGAGCTGAATACGCAATGCACCCGTGGTATCTACCCTTTGTTCACGCAACCTTCCGTTCGCGTGATGGATGCGGTCGAATCAAGGCCCAGTTGATACATTCGGGGAGTCACGCATCTCATCTAGGAGCTCCGACAGACCTGTTGTATAGCACTGGCCCGAACTTTCAGTAGTTGTGGATTTCATGATATTTAGACGGCATATTGCTAGTGGTAGTTAAAAAGAAAATCCAACAATCCGTGTGCCTAGGTAGCCTTGTCTTCTGCATGAGGGACGAGCGGTCCGCCGGATGCGAAACTGTCCAGCGATACTAGGTCCGAGGCTCTGTGATGATTCGTTAGCTACTTGTGGAAACTTGATATCTGGGAATGGAAGGAGTAGATGGTCGTCGCCGGGGTTGGCACCGAGGCTGACGAAGGTTTAGTCACGGGTGCAGAGCCGTCGGATATATATAGCGACGTTTACCCCTCGTCGGAGTTCGATGATACTACAGAGAAGCGAATGCACCTCTGGGGTGGCGGACTTTTATAAACCGGCGTGGTCGCGACGTAACGCCGCTCCAACCTTGGGTTCTACCCGGTCGAGCTCAGGGCAAAACGGGACATGTACAGCGTAATCTGGATAAAGTGAAATTCCACGTGCGCCAAACACGGAGAAAATTCGAAGCAAGCCGGGGATCTCTTCGTTATACCGTCTACTCCATGGTCTCACTATCTTGCCTCCTTACTACCAATCCGGGGATAAGAAATGTGTGAAGCGAATGGTTACATTTTGAATATTGTTTGATGGTTGTCGGAGGTCCTCGGACGAACGTAGATTGCCTTTTTGGTTTCTGTCCTAGAGCTGCTGACCAGCTTCCTTGAGTCTTTGATTGCAAACTACAAGCAGATCAGTATGTAGTGGGAGTTCTACTCAAGTGCATCGTATTGTCGCCAAGTCAAATTGGTGAAGAATAGGTAAAATCAGAAGCACATATGCAGTGCAACAAGGAGAAAAGACAGTGGCTGAACAGGCCTGCGCACAAGCCACCGTTTAAATCGCCACTTCCCACTTAGCACTTACATACAGTGGCTCGCCAATCGCCACCACCAGTAAACAGACAGCTAGACTACCTAGGTACCACTGAAGCTAGGAATAGCCTCAATGAATCATATCTCATCATCCTGATCCATCCTTAGACTGAGTCACTAGACCAAGTCTCATTGTCTTATTCTTCACAACTCAATGCAAAATTCTTATACAAATTTGAGTGAACTCACATGTGAATGCTCCTAAGTATTCATTTTCTGAGCTTATTGTAGATGGCGGGATCGGTGTACAATTCACATACAGTTATGACCAGCTTCTCTCTTACTTAATCTTCATCCTCAGTCATCAACGCTACCGGTAGGAAAACCAATTAGCGAGCTGAAATTGGACCGTTTTAGGCAGCCCACAAGCCTTCATCCATACAGCAGGAGCGTTATGATCTCAACATCCCGTATCAGCCGCGAAGTTATGGATGGCCGACAAGCTACTGTTGAGGCGCCGCCAAGTCGCATCGTCGAAAAGCCAATCCCGACATCTCAGAACCAAGATCCGCGAAGGTATCAACTGGATCAGCTCAAAAGGCGATTTTCACCAACGTTAGGCACTCTCCAAAATGGAACGACAACCGTTCGTTTCCAGCTGAAGCCCTCAGATCCTGACTTTCCTTTTGAACTCGAGCGTCTGGACTGTGAAGTGCATGTGCCCGCTTCTTATCCGGAACAGCCGCCCACCCTATCGGTGAAGAATAAAGACATCCCCCGCGGATTCTGCGTTAATATAGAGCGAGGATGGGACAGGCTCGTTTCGGAGAAACACAATGCAACCCTACTCGCGCTTGTCAATGCATTAGACAAGCATTTAGAGGCTTTTCTATCAGAGCAGAAGGTGGAAACAGTCACGCTAATGTCATTTAAGGACACACGACACTTGGAACAGTTGACGACGTCGTTGGGAGAGATATCGGTAGCTTCAGCTTCACAAGTGGCTCCTCCGAAGCCTCCCACGCCAACGCGAAAGCCTTATGTGCCTGAGGAGTCCTTTACATATGAACAAATTGCCAATGCCAAAGCACGGCGGGCTCAGGAAGTTCGACAACTCGAAGCACGAATGGGGCGCATTGCACTCTACCAAAAATCTGCAGATGGTGTTGTGTATACTCTACCTCTTGAGCCGAGGCGGCGGGCCGAATTGCCTCCGGGGTTACAATCCATCAAATCTGTACAGCTAATTATTCCTCTCCTTTATCCCCTACAGGCGTTGAGAATTTTGCTCAACGACGTAGAGTCACAAGATGCAGAGCCGTTAGAAGAGGCGTTTGCGACGAGAGCCGCACAGCATAGTCAAATGACGTTGATGAGTCACTTAAATTACCTATCGCAGAATATGCACATTATGGCAAAACAAGTTCAAGCCGCCAAACCGGCACAATCAACACCAGCATTCAACAGAACGACCGAGGACCACTCATTGAAGAACGCACAACCCGAAGGGACTTCTACAATCGATCGTGCAGATGCGAAGGGGCATATTCACATCATTCCACGTCCGCCAGAATGGAGCTATGCGCATGAATCAGATAATTCAAACTCGGATTCGGAATACTGGGACTCGAGCACAGATTCTGAAGAAGGGGGAGCCCAGACAGCGTCACACGAACCCCATACCTCTGGTGTTACGCAACAGGCAGAGAGAGGCACCGCAATATCGTTCCCTACGATCGAGCTTTATGGCATCGAGCTCCTGCAGGTATCGATATTAAACATCAACACCAAGTGCCAACGGTGCAAAACCCTCAACGACATTACCGGTCTCAAGCCCGGGACGGAGAAAGCAATCAACTGTAGGAAATGTGGCTCGCCATCAACCGCCATGTTCCGACAAGAGATGGTGCACCAAAACTCCACGAGGGCTGGGTTCATCGACGTGACTGGCTGCACCGTCGCGGATATGCTACCAAGCACGTTTGTGCCCACATGCTCGAAGTGTTCGACGTCGAGCCAGGGGCTGGTATCTGTCCGCGGCGAGGCCGTCACGAATGTATGCCGGGAGTGCCACTGCCGCTTCACTTTCAAGATACCGCAAGTCAAGTTCATCGCCATCACCCCTGGGTCTGCGCTTCCACCTACAGTGGGACCCCGACGGCGACAAGAGAAGCTAGGTCTGCACGCGGGAGAGTCGTTGCCTGGTCGAGGAGCATGTATTCATTACCGACGCTCCTATAGGTGGTTCCGCTTCTCATGCTGCAGCAAAGTACATCCGTGCGACAAATGCCATGACGAAAATGAAGATCATCCGCACGAGTGGGCGAATCGCATGATATGCGGCTGGTGCAGCAGAGAACAGAACTACGCCGTCGAAGCATGTGCTTTCTGTGGCCGCTCTGTGATCGGGAAAAGGGGGAGGGGGTTCTGGGAGGGTGGCAAGGGCACCCGCGATAAGGTCAAGATGAGCCGTAAAGATAAAAGGAAGTTTCGCAGAGTTGGCGGTGGTGAGGCAAAGAAGAAGGACTAAGTCATTGTCTGTATTACTTACTTACTGGCACTGATTGGCCCATGCTGAGTTCTACTGAGTGCCTTATACTTCGAACGTCAGTAGGGTGGGCGCATGATCGATCTTCCAGCAGCTCTACTTAAGACATAGGCTATGAAGGATACAATAGTCTCATGCTTGAGCACCGGTAGTCGGTATTGTATAGCTATACTTAGTATCGAATGCCATCGGGGGAAAAAATTAAGTACGCGTATGAATACCATGAGAACATGCTGACCATCGACTCTTCGGCAAACACCTTCAAACTGTGGCAACCTACGAGGCCAATTGTGTTTCTATAGCATTACAGAATCCCAGCCGTGCCTTTTCTGATAGGACCGCTTTTGAGGCGCGTCTCATATAGAACACATTCACTAATGTGGTTCGCACGCCAAATACTCCATACTCTATGTAGCTGGTACTGTGAGTACAGGTATGTTGGGTAGATAAGGCGATAAAACACCCATTGTGTCTCCCTATCCAACGTGAGTTCGCATCGCTACATATATAAACAGTTGAATTCCCGAGAGGAAAATTCAAGGTTACATTTTCTAGCTTGCGCGGTTTGCGAAGCAAAATGAATTTTCTATTAACTTGCTACGTAAACCACAATGTGTAACCTGTGGCGCTACCCACCTTCACGTTGTCTTGTGACGGACACATTCCCCCGTTCGCTCTTCTACGCAAGCAATGATGGCCTTGAAAACCATATCAATCACGAACAGAGATACTCAATCCTTTAGGTAGCAATGCTTGCTCTACCACACAATCACAGCGACCTGGCGAGTTGCGCAAATGACTACCGCGCATTAAGCGCCGGGCGGTGCCCGTGACCTCGCGGCAATCACTTAGTCCGCCTACTCGGCGTTTAATCCATCCTATAGGTATGTTTGCCTTGGTGGGTGGATATGTCTACTGTGACATCTATTTCCATGACTTGAAGCGGCCGGACTCCTTGAATTACTTACAATATTTATTTTATGTATTTTTATTATTTATCATTTTAGCTTTCTTAAATCGTTGATTATAGTGTTGATCCATTGGGCTAGCTAGTATAGTCAGTACTACGTAAGCATAAGCTTTAGTTAGGTACTTGAGGCGATGAAGCGAACCCGCAATCCTAAGCCAAGATACTATTCATAATACCAGATGATATTAATGTGGAATTGGGCATCAAGCAAGGAAATTACAGTACACTACATATTCTCTTTACTATACCATCCAGCGAATGTACGTATACAGTGTTCGTAACACAACAGACAGGATAAGATGATGTGATGTTACATTTACCGATTGGTGTATCTCGAGCCACCACGTGGTGATGCACCTAACTAGGATTTAACAGGGATAGAAGCCATGCAATTTCAGTACAGAAGTACTAGTGTACTACCGAAAGAATCATTTGGTGCGTTCGATATACATTTACACCTGCCTAGGGCGTACTGGCATACGCAGGTTTCGAAAACCCGTTATCAACATCGGCTTCCTGCTTGCGGCAAGTGCCTATGCTAGAACGTAGCTAATGACATGTTTCCCTGATTGAGATTGGTGAAGATGGGGGTAACGGTCACAATACTATAGATGTGGGCGGACGAATTTATGAACTAGATCGAGCTACACGAATCTGTCTAAGTGTTACGGTGTTACTACGCACGCATAAATCTCGATTCAGCATTGTATATTCGGTGATTCCGGTAAGTCATATCGGTGGCCAGGAAGCGAGAATCGATCTTGGTATGGATCGTGTAATCAATGATGGCTATGCCGGTTCCCGTAACTATTATTAATTCGGCAGATTTCATTTGATCATAATCATAGCTTGAAAACCAAGGCTAGAAGCACCTAGGCTACGATCAAGTCGACTTTGAATAACATCATGTGAGACGGCTAGGATCCCTGGCAATATCTCGTCATGTAGTTAGTGCACACTACACTAGTTTCGTTATTTTGAGGCTGCGCTTCAACTCTATGAGCTGATCAACTATATACACTAATGTTGCCGGCTTCCTGCTAGACATGATAGGCCCCGGCAAATAGCTACATATTATAGAACTTAAGACCCTTGGGAGCTTCGATTTCAAGTCCCGCCAGTTGTGCGAAATGTATGACTGCCCATTGCACACTAATAAAACACCAAGTAGTGTAGATATATGTCCTTTTCGATATGGTTGCAAGGAGCGCGCTGACAGGAATGTTGCATGACAGTGTTTTGGCTTCATTGCCATCCAATTGGGGTCGTCTAGACCCATTTTTCCCATGGCTTCGGTATGCATACCACGTGGGAGATGCGTGCTACCCGTGTCTTTATGGTGGTATGACAGCTCTCATATTTTCGTACTTCACGCATAGTACACTTCATTTTTACAAGTTGTGTCAATATAGAAAATAACCTTGTCAGTAAGAAAGCCCTGTCTAGTTAGTTGGTGGAATAAAGTTTACCCTTCGACAATGATCTGCCGTAGCCAGCCCCGAGCAAGGCATAGGCCACAATGTCTTGTTGCCCTAGCTCATATGTATAGTACATAGAAACCCTGGCAACCATCCTGGTCCGCAACAATGTTAGGAATAGTATATGGAGTTCTCCATCAAAGAAAGAAATAAGTCGAACTTGTACTACGTAGTACATCGTATTGCATACCGGAATCCTCAAGAGCAAAACACGCTAGAAGGCTCAGAACAATTCCATGCAGTGATTTGCGTAGGGAGTAAAACCCACTTACTATGTACATCTCGGGTCACCCGCGCATCCTGCAAGTCCAGAAACGGCATCGTGAAGGGAGCTGTCTCGGCCAAATGCCACACCTGGTGTCAAAGCTGCTCGCGAGGTGCCTGGACCCTAGGTCAGTCTACTGGTAGTTAGCGGAGCTGGTAGGGGCATTGAACATTTGACATTTCATTCCCCACGCCCCTATTGTACTACGTATACTCAGTACTACTGTCGAAGCACCTGCGACGGTAAATGCAGTCGTGACTTGTCTACCACTCGTTTATGAACTATTCGATATCAATCGGTCACACTTGTCTGTAGAATAGCTCCTGTAAAATGCATTGGACCTTTAAACTTTAGAAAAAGCTTTTGAAAGGGTGTTGCCAATGCGAGGTTGGTAACTGAGGCGTACTTAACGTTTATGCTAATAATTGGATTCAGACACGACTAGAGTGTCCCAAGGTTAAGGTAAATAGAACCTGAAGCGAGAATTAAATAAATAATTTATTATTTATTTTATGTCTGTCTATAATTTATTTATTTATTGTATTTTTTTCATTGTTCCCCTGTCTAGTATTTTTCGTAACTTCAGAGAAAGGTATCAACATGTTTAATGAGTACCTACCTACACTACTATCTAACCAGTGGCTTGTCCTAGCGTCCAAACTTATTGTATACGTAATAATGTGCATGATAGAGTAAGGTACACAGGTCACGATATACCGCCAAGCTTGAGATGCTTTGATGAAGCGCCATTTAAGGAATAGAGCACTCTGAGAGCAGACTCAGAGTAATCAGGGACCATGGGGGGTCGGCGCTAGATCTACTATGTAGAAAAATCCCGCGAGTCATATGCGCACCGGAAGCGCACCGGAAGCGCACCCGGACTCCCTTGAGCTCCATGCGCTAAATTGGCTGCCCCTGGCAGTTTCATGCGTATGCATACGTAGCAGGTATGCTGCGCTACGGATACAGTGGTATATAGCTTGTGAGCTGCAGAGCATTTGACAGCCTTGGCATCTTTTCAAGCTGAAATATACATAGTATACACTAGTGTACTTACAGGCGGTGCGTGACGAAGAATGGCGAAAGATAATGGAGATTCCAGGATTGTCGTAATATTGTGTTGCGGCCCAACATTGGGTTCGGAAGTCTTCGCTAGACGGACCTGTTATCTTAGCAACTTGATTAAATTACAATACACATCTTTGACGATCACTACGAGGGTTAGAAAATGTTACACACGTAGCCGAACTACACAATACTAGTAGATATAGCCGTGTTCCTTTTGACCGGAGCATTTCAGAAAGGCGGTATCACGAAGGATTGATAGGTCTCTAGGAGAGTAATTCTACTAGTACGTATTCAATGTGAAAGGTGCTTACTAAAATGTAGATAGTATTGTAGCTTCAGGTATCGTATACGCTACAAAATTCCAATTACAGGAAAACAAGCCACAACTCATAACGTCGTGAATACTGCATTTACTGATAGTGAAGATGGTAGTGGTCTGTATAAGTCGCCTATGTAAGGGAGGAATCGCATTCGGCAACTGTCCGTTATCTACGTAGTACACTACAAGAGACCTATATCCTAATACGATACCTAGTCGCGGGTCAAATCGACGATGTTACCATACCATCTGCAAAAGGGACCCCACATTGCAGATCTAGGGATAGGGTTCAATGAGCCAATCTCGGCAAGGCTCATCCAGCTTGGACTTATTAGTTAGTCCGTGGCAGGACTCATATGAAGGTGAATACTTCTACTAGGCAGATCAGTTTAACTGAACACACCTAAGAATGTAGCAATATGTGCAAAATCAAGCCCTATTGTGTTATGCCTAATCGGCGTTTCATCAGCCATCAGTAATAGACCAGATGAGTTTGTCGCATAGTAATATAATTTGTATTCTCATCTGATCCTTCCGCGCCTTTCCCGCGCCTCGCGTCTACATGCATGCTTCAGCTCCAGTCAGGTGAATGCTTGAAGATGTCCCGCAGGCAGGATGCTAAACGGTATGCTAGGTCACGTACCCAATAAGAAGTCTTGAGGAGCAGAGTAGACTTTGACGCTATTGAATATCGGCGTCCTGCAAGAGAGAAGGATTCATGATGGGTTACATATACACAATCTGGGAATGCCGTATGGCCAATTGGCTCTGGTACCGGTAATACTTCGTCTCAGCTGGGGCGCAAAGACGTCATTTTGACTAAGTTCCTTGGAAGAGCAGCACCCCCACCTATCCCGCGATCTTGGCCCGCATACTCTATACTCTCCAGGTTAACGCATACTATAGTAGAAGAAGAAAAAAGACATCATCAGCTGCACGTTCAAGCCACACTACCATGACGACAGTAACCTTGGATAGATATAGTGCGACCGTCAAACTGGGGGCTGAAACACTAAATAGCTACTACGTAAGCATACATCATTTGAAATACCTTGCCTATTGGCGGACAAGGACTATCGCCTACGTCCCTCCAGCCTTCAATTACGTCATCACAGTCGCTTAACCACTATCCTTCACTAAAGTCCTACGGATACAGTCAAGCCAAAAAGGTGTTGAATCTTCAAGGGAAAAGAGCCACAAAGATGCCTGAGGAAAATACCCATGGAGGGAAAGGCGAAAGTGAAGGCGAAGGCGAGGGCAAGGGCGACAAGCGGCCCTCGACGAAAGAAAAGCTGCTCCAAGAAATTACGAAGAAGATAGAAGAGTCGAAGGGGCTCCAACAGGAGTCTCTAGACCTTCACAAGCGAGCCGAAGAGGTGGCGGAGAACGACCCACAGCTCGCCGAGGACCTCCGGTTCAAGGCCCGCGAGATCGACAAGAAGGCCACGAAGCTGCTCAAGACGGCGCGGCGCCTCGAGTCGGGATGGATGCAAGGGGGCGCCGCGGGAGCCGGGATCGGCGCCGGCATTGCTACCGGCTTGGGCATGACGGTGGGGTCCCTCGTCAGCGGCCTCGTCGCCATCCCGACTACGGGGCTTGGTATTCTCATTGGTGCTGGAACGGGGATCGTTCACGGCCCCTGGGTTAAGTTTACTGAGGTCTTTACGAAAGATGAGGTCTCTGAGATTGATCGGGAGGCCGAGGAGGAAGCGAAACGAATCGAGGAGAGTTGATTGATGCTCTGTGTTGCGGGGTTTATTTACAACGATGCTTAAGGGTTTCTGTGTTTATTGGCATCTATACAATATAATTGTAAATGGGCATTTTGTACTATATAAAAACTCCTGTTTGGGTTTAGGCGGTTTAGGCGTTTGAAGACCGCAAGCCATATATTGCATTCCATTGATTGATTTTGGCACAAGGATCATCTACCCAAAACAACTGATGTATATACATCTTACAAATGTATTGTGAAAGTTTGAACATCAAGGTGCTTGTATTCTCAGTCAATCGTTAAGTTGCATTGACCTGATCATCTGAAAACGTGTGTCATAACCCAGTCCACGCATAGTCTTGTCGTCCCTGTGGCGAAGACTGTCCCGAATATGGAAAAATCGTAGCTGCACGTGAATCAAAGTAGTGTCAGGAGTGCGTCAAGCTTAGGTGCTCGCCATAGTCCTATCTAAAAAGGCATGATTAGCCAAGGCTGTAAGATGTGGCGCTAGTTTATATATATTTTCTACATAAGACGGTTATAGTCACATAGTTTGCCCGACTAGGAATGTCTGACTGCTACTATCCCGGAGAATTATAGCCGCGAGACGGGAACTCTCAATCAACCCTGACAGCAAAGAGCGTCTATTACACGTCTCCCCGCATATTCGCTTGTGTGTACTGCATATGGCAAAGTTGAACCTTATCCCAGAGGGCGCCTTTTTGCCCCGACAACGCGCCACCGTTCCAGTCTCTTGGGGCTGCCTCCGTGTCGATCTGCCTCCCGGAGATTTCGGCGGCGTACTCTTACTGGTGATTGCCCGATCGGAGCCTTTGCGCCTGTGGAGGGTGCCCGGAGGTTGGACCCTGGGTGGTAATTTGTCTCTCGCCGTCGGGAGCTTTCCCGCCGCTACAGGGATTACACAATGTCTACTGCATCTTCGAGTTAATGGTCACATGCTTGGTTGTTGTCATGTCATGAACCTATTCTCTGGCAGCTGGAATTCTACCTGTGAAATGTTGTTGTTTTTCTCACCTTTGTAGAACGCGTAGGCTTGTTCGCGTCGTCCTGGGTATTGCTAAGCCCCTTGCAGAAGCTTAAGGTGCAATGCTCCTATCCGTGGCGGTTTCAAGCGCGATACCGGTATATATCAAACTGTGTTATTAAGTTTCTACATACTACGTACAAACTATACAAAACATTTCCATTTTATTCCCATCGCTTTTATGCAAGGGGTGGCCACCATCTCGGAATTGTGGGACCGAAGTTTAGCGAGGTTTAGCGAGCTGCATCTCTTGAGATGGTTGTCTGGACTCTGTTTAGATGATGCAATATAAATACAATACAACAACATTCCCCACAACGCCTTGAAGCTCGATCCCCAGAATTTCAATAAATCAATTTACCTTGTTTTTATCTTTTTACCCTATTGTTGTTTTATTTTGCGCTGGAAGAGCATTGTGGTCCCATAATCAACTAAGCGTGTTATCGGAGAACAACATCACGGATGCCAATTAGATATGATAAAGCAAGTACTCCGCTTACGTGATTCGGATATGATACCAATAACCAGTCGGTATAATAAAATCGCCTCTGGCGGCTACCTGTGAACACGACCCTATGAAAACACAGGGGGCCAATCAATTCGCTGGCCTTGTAGATAGAATGTAGCTGTTTGCCGTGCACATGACACAATAGTAGATAGGAGGATTATGCTGTCAGACGGATACGACGCCAGTCTGACCGGGGGTTATCCGCGGTCGGATGAGGCGCACTTTGCGAGGTCAGTCGCCCGCCGCCACTTTAATAAAGCGAACGCCTGAAAAGCCTCGTAACGCAGAATTGCGACGGTACGGAATGTAGTATACATACTACTCATGTACACCACAGCGACTACCAGTGGTACAGGTACGGTCAGCAATCTACAGCGCATTGAACGACAGGCGGTTTGACGCGAATCTCTTTCAAAGACCACCTGGTCGCCATCAAATCCCGATCCGGGCCTCGAACTCCTCCACTCCAGGGTTTAGAAGCCGATGGGCGACAAGTCTAGCAATTTATCGGGGCGATACCCATATCGCTTACATTTACTCTGGAGCAGGCGCCGAGGTTGCGCCATTCTCCACGTTTTACTACTGCTTCTTCAGAGAAGCCACCTCTACCATGTGAATATAATACCTATAACCTACACTATTAACATTGTACACTATCTAGATTACTCAGTATGGTTATACATACAATGTAGGTAGATATACTGGGGGGTGGAACAGGGAGCGCGGGCTTCAGGCTCCAAGCTCCACGTGGTCGGCGATATTCTTGCCCAAAGAGGAAAGACGGTCCGGTTGGAGAAATAACAGGTATACAAATAAGTAAATGTATACTACACCCCAGGACGAGTCATGTGCATAATCAAAGGCAGCTAAGGCCGGAGATGTTAGAGCCTCCATACAGGCCGCTGTAACAGATACTAGCTTGTATGGGGTGGGAGGCAGCCTCGTCATTGTCCTTTACCTCATGACGCAAGAGACCTATATCGCTTGGAGCAGCGCGCCGAATGGGCCAAATGTCGAACGCGGCAATTGAAAATATTTTCTTATTAGGCTGCTTGGCGAGTAATTGATTACGTTGCCTCAGAGGTTTCCGACAGTCAATAGTGCTGCAATTAGTGAATATTGCAATCCCAGCGATACAATAAGGTATACCTCTATCCACTCTGTAAGACGCCTAAAGGGCCCTTGCCTCGCTTGCCAGGGTCTTGAATCCCCAGCTCCGGGACTGGAGCCTAGAAGGCCCGAAAGTTCTATGGGGTTGTTCTATCGGAGCCAAATGAATCGTTATAAGACTAACGAAGCTTATGTGATACGAATATGACGATTACCTACTCTGTTAACGTTCATGCTTAGCATAATATGCTTAGCTAGCTAGAGGCCGGATTGTCCTAGAATGGTTATAGTGTACGAAACGGGAATCATGGCTTGAGCGTTTTGGATGCCCACCCCAGCCACAATCGGCACGATTAACCCCACATAGAAAAAGGGAATTCTTCTGGAAGCACGCTAGAACCATGTGGGTCACAGGGATTAGAATGCAAAGCATGCGGACCCCTGCAAGATATGGTCTAAAGAGGGACATCGGTACATGCCACAACACATACTAATACTGGGGTCTCATGTTACTTGGTAAGGCAACAATTAATTGCTCCAAGCAGTTTGTCACCGAGCTGGGGAAGAAATTGAAGACTTCTCTTCTGGTTAAATATAGGTGCACTCTGCTTAATTGTCATGTAAAATGTTTTTTTCAAGTCAAGTGACTGTTGAGTTGGGGTTTAGTAACACGTTGAGGAAAAATCTTAGAATAGGACCGACTCCCGACTTCCGTTAGCATTAGTGTACGTAGTAGACTACACTACTGTAAGTAGGGCAGCCAAGTGAAGACTAGGAACAATCTCAAACAACACCAAAGAGTAAATCTTTTTTTTTTTTTTCCGACAAGGATGGTTTTTTTCTTCTCCCCTTTCCCCATAAAGTAATTATATCCGGATTATTCCCCTTTGGGCGTGCTTAGCTAGTGTGTATAGATTTTTACCACCAATTGTAATCACGTAATTAAGCCACCTGCACGACAGAACCCCCAATTTATCCTTGCGTAATTACCGATTTTCCTGCCAGCCACAAAGATTACTGCGCAAAGGTAACCCAACCCGCTGTCAGTGCGCAGATTACCCCGGTACCTTTTAAGCCACAACCCCCCAATCTTGTCAGCAATGAGCGCCACAAAACGCGGGGCAAATGCCTAGGTGATTGGTATTGTTTTCATCAGAGCTGAGCTGGTCCATTTTGGGAATATCAATAGTATGTACCTAGAGAGAGACAGCTAGAAGTTAATTGAATAACAAAGTCTCATACTTGAGCCAATAAATGTGTAGTATGGCCAGGGGTAAATTATTACTGAATCAGCTGGCCACAAAATGGCTTTTTCTATATCTTCAGATACGTGAACCGACATGTAGATATATTGTTCTTTCCATTCCCAACGGTATCTAAGTACTGAATATGTATCTATCCCACCTGTTCCCCCTCGCTGCCTGATGTATCACGAGAGCCCCGCCATGCATAATCTATGTGGTTCCCTACAGTAGGACTCTAGTTAGTGGCAAACACGTCAAAGCAGACTGCAAGGTGTGATCACGACGTCTATGCGCGCACATCATATATTGGTAACGAGTCGGCACGCCCCTAAGGTGAAAAGGCGAATACGCACCCGGAAACATACACTGCTGGCAATGCCTACCTCGATGAGTAATTAGTGGGAGGCGGGCTTACCGTATCGGTTTTGTTTTTCTTGTAGTATTTCCCTCTCCCTCTCTAGTGCTTTCTTTTTTCCCTTGTTATCTCCCCTCTTCGGCGTTGAGTCACCTATTGTAACTCTTAACTTTGGGTTAGTCTGCCCCCATACTTTAAGACAAGAGAGATAGATCAAAGCGGCAGGTAGAAAGGCGGTGAGGATGATGGATGGATGAGGAGAGCATGTATGTAATCGTCACCACAATAACACACATGTCTCGCGCACATGTCGCCATCCGGCTGCTACCATCTGATCGATCTAGGTGAGGGGCAGCGAGGAGAGGGGAGGAGGAGGAACGGTCCTGTTAGTCAGTGCCTTGTAGAGGAGGGTAGACAACTCATCGTGCGTTATCCGAGCCTTTCCCTTTTACCGCTGATTACCTTCACTTGACCCGAGCCCATACATAATATACATACACATACATACTAAGCAGTGTTACATACATACTAAGTACGTCTAGGCGTACTGTATGAAACGTAGGTGGCTGGCTTTCAGGCACCGCGACTGCAAGCCGGGTCTGGCTGCCTCCATTCACCTTGCGCATAGTCTACCTACCACTCATAGTACCTAGCAGTTCGGCAGACTAAGTGCTCTCGGCGTGTGATAAGCCCTCTACGTACTTGCTAGCCCTATAGTGTTACTTTAACATCTGCACAAAACCGGGCCCATCCCTGCCTTGGCATCTCGGATGAAGCCAGGTTAGGTACAGCACAGCACTCGACTGGGAGGCGCTTCTCGATCAACTGGCAAACATCAAAAAGAGGCGTCAATGAGGCTTGAACCTGCTGTTTGTATCTGCCATGCTTTAGGCATTAAATGTTGAGTATTGCTTTTAGGAATGAGGGAGCAGTCTTGGGTGCAGGTGATAAATGCCAACTCAGCAGAACCAGATATTGACAGCCTGGCCAGCATGCTTGGGTGCTACCCTCACTGCTATCTGGACTACTGTGTACTTGCAGTATCTATGACCTGCGCGTTATGAGACTACTACTACTTAGCGAGCTTTTGTCAGAGTGTGATGCTTTTTCGTATTTTATTTCCCTTTTTTTTCTCTTCTTCTTTTTGATTATTATTATTATTCTGCTGCATATATTATCTCGGTATTGCTTGGTTTGTGAACCCACTTATTGGTTAGGCCTAGATCTCTGCATACAAGATGAAGCTTACGCACGACCCTGTCTTAACAACGCAACAACAACAAAAAATAGATAGGACTACCGTTTTACCTTATCTTTAATACCAGGCAGCATATTTCAGAACCAATGTAATAATACGTTAATTTAATCGTTACTTCTTAAAGCCTTAGCACAAGTATACAAGTATACAGGGTTGAATCCCTGGAGGTGATTGTTGATGCAAGATGAGTATTTGTACAGGGAGGGGGTGCCTCCTCATCCGTCAGAGGGGTAAATAAGGTTTAGACTTTCACCAGGCACATGATGGTCGCATATCATGACAGGTGACATTGCCGACAAGGAAAGTCTAACAAAGGGTTATACATGGTAAACAGTCATGCCATCTTCACATGCTTTGTGCTAACCCGGAGTATTATGCTGAAGTTGAAATCTTGTCGTCGCCATGACACCCAGCGCAATTCGCATGCTGTGGTCCACAGCACGGGTAAGCTACTTGTTAGTCGAGGTGCACATTATGGCCATCTTGGTACAGATATATGAAGATTGGAGGATCAGAAAATTTTATTGTTTTTTTTGTAGCTCCTGTAGAATGCCTGCCGGTATTTTGTGGTCATGACGCATTGCTTTTCTGCCTTCGTTTTTCTTTTCGGGGACTGGTAAATCCATAGTCCCACCTTGGGTCTTGGGCCTTTCAGCTAAGTTGCCTCGCGGTAGGTTGCCCTCTCTCTCTTACTAGAATACATTATAAACCTTTTTGCCTCCAACTGTGCCTTTCTTACTACTTGCCAGTAGCGAAAAGGGAACAAATCATTGCCCCTGATCGGGTAAAAGCCAAAATAAAGATCATGGTATCATTGGAGCTACAACGCCAATCCGTGTTAGGGGTTGTAGAATCGCATGCATGCGCGCCTGTGGCCGCCATGCCACCTTGACCACATGTTGTGCCATAAAATGTAGGGCACAGCGATGCTCATTAGTACTACTATCATCGTCTTGTCCAGAAAGTGGATAGTACAAATCGCTCGTGCCAGTAGAATAGCTTATTATGAAAGCAACGGTATAAAACGCCGGCCAGATGCATGTATTGGTATAATAAAATGCAGAAATGTCTCGCCATGCAAATGAGAGGAATGAAAGGAAGGATACAGGGCAGGTAGAGGTGATATTGTGTCGAAGATGTTGCGCCGTTTCATATCCACAAACAATGGTTTACCATCCCTGAGCATGGTAGCCACCGCTTTCTTCTCGTAGGAATTGGTTCCAACTATTGGCGTTGACCTCATCTTCCGACTTCTTCATATACGATCTCTCGGGGTATTGCCTTAGATTTGCAACGTCGTGTGAAGTGTGACGTCGCTTCAGCACAGCATTAGCAGTCGAAGACTTCTGTTGACGCTCCCAGAGTAGCTGCCGTCGAAGCGACTCTGTCAACTCAGTAGCCAACATATGACGCCTGGTAGTCCTAGGAGATAGCGCTTGCGGGTCTGAATGAATCGTGGGTTTCGTCGTGATGGGTTGAGCGCCGGATCTAGGAATTTCAGTAATAGGTTTTAGAGGTGTGCGGCGCAAGCCTCTTCTCATTTCTAGCCCGTTGTCATCAGAATCGTTCGGAGATGCTGCGCCATTTGGGGCAGTCTGTAGCTGGCGAGCGCGCTGGGCAATTGCTGGGGTCGAATGTGAGGCATAGTTGCTTAGGCCTTTCGTTCGCTCCTCGCCTGCAATCATGAGGCTAATGAGAGACCTTTGAGAGGTCAAGTTGGGCTTGGAAGGCACTCGCTTGAACGTGACCTTATCATCCATGCTGGATTTGCCACTTTCCTCGATCGAGTCTTCCCATTCAGAGTCTTCGTCATCATCATCGATGGCGCTCTCGTCTACGTAGCTACCAGACTGATCACTAGGGGTCGATATCGTTCGCATTGTAACCTGATTGCTGAAAGACGTTTGCTTCTTGTGGGCTCCCAGAAGCGAGCTCGGCTTCCCCGAATGAAGCGCACTCTTCAGTGATGGACTTTGCTCTTCGGTAGACCCGGAGGAGCCACCCAGTTGAAACATCTTGTTCTTAGCTGGGTGCTGGCGGATCTCTAGACTAGGTGAAGATTCGTCACCAGAAGAGCCTCCTAGAGCGAATTTGGCGGGCTGCTTTTTGGGCTGCACTGGTTTTGGTGCAGGGGAAGAATGAGGTTCTGGAATAACGTCCGGCTGTAAGGATTTCGGTTCATGGGAAGACCTCGTAGAAGGGATTTGAGAAGGTGAAAATCCCCTAATCACGGCGGTGGCGTGGTGTTCGCTGGGGTCTGAGTTGGTGGAAGCCTGCGATGTTAAGGCAGATGATACATACTCAGTAGACTCAGTTGCGAGGGTCGTAGGTGTCTCCTCCACTTCGGATGAGCAAGATTGCAACTGGTCGCTATCAGTTTCCATGGAAGAAACAATTTGTGGCAGAGGCGAAAGGTTTGGCTCTTTCTCGGTGATTATCGTGACGACCATCTTTTCCAAGTGGTCTGAAGTAATATGCCGTTCCCGGCCTTTGCTTCGACTGCTGGCACAAGAGTCTTGTCGTCGTATATTGGGTCGCAGAATCTCTACTGGATTTGATTCAGTGGTTAACTCGATGGCTTCCTCGTCTGCGATGGAATCGACACTGCCAGATAATTGCGGTACGTCAGGTATGCGGTGCTTGTCAGGAATGTCCTGCGGTGACATTGTAGTTGTAGAAGCGCTTCTTTGTGTCTTTGTTTGGGGAGTCGTCTCGCAACACAGAGCCTCCCTTGTCCAAAGTCGCCAGCTGAGATTTTCTAGTCGTCGCCCTTGTTCTACTGATTCTGCGCATCTAGAGAAAACTAAGCACCGGATTAGTTCAGGCGAATCATGCCAATATCGAAGTATGTTATATTGGACATACCGGTCCACATGCTAAACAAGTTGTGAGGGTTATTGGTGTCGACTTTGTGGATAACGTTCGGATCTACAGTGAGAACCAGTCCTTCTGCTTTACCTGGCATTCTGAGCAAACCTGATGCTCATAGAGAGGAGCGAGCAGGGAGGTGGCGAGCGGCGATATAGCGTGTAGACCTCAGCAGGGTTGTGGCGCGAGTCGGAAAAAGCGAATTAAGATATGGTACTTCTTTCAAAATAAAGGTATCGATCTGGATACTCGTCGCCGCAAGCTGCTCAATCGGGGCGGATCAATTCAACAATATCGTCGGAGCACAGTATATGCAATCTGTCGTCGAAGGTATAGGAGGAGATATGCTGGTGGGGAGGACCTCTAGTGACGAATGTATACTCGGCGTCAAGACTGAGATGAGGGAGGGTAAATAAGGCTGACGAGGATCAATGTTGCGACAGCTCTCTGTACTGGATCCTCAGATTTATGTTGAACATACACGAGGTTCGTGATATGTAGGGTAGGTGGTGTAAGTAGTTATGGAAGGGAGAGAGGATGTGGGTAGTTGTACATATTAATGTATTTGATAGAGGCTTCAAGACCTCAGGGAAGAGCAGGGTGGAGGTCGGGCCCTGGTAAGTCAGTACTAAGTAGTGGAGCATAGAAAGGCGCGGTCTGGCAGGGCCCTCTACTTACATATCTCATGGTACGTACCTACCTGGCCAGGGGTACGTGGATACTTGGGTACAAAGGTACTAGGATACGTATAGGTCATGTACCGCCCAGAAGTATACCTGAATAGCAATCTGGACCTTTGACGGTCCTATTTCTAAGGGTGGACACGAGAGCTCGCGGGTGGGGGATCTGTGGCTGTACTAGGATTCACCAGGTAGCAAATCCCTGAAACACCCCAAGTGACGCTCAAAGACATTCCCAAGGTACGTACCGACAACCTACCAAATAGGTACCTCCACTATGTACAGAATTCTCGCTCTCTTAATGAGGACTTTTCCTCTGTGCCCCACTGACCATACCAGTGCAAGTACACTACACAGCGGTCTGGTCGCTAGTCCCACATCCGCTAGCGTCAGAAGTACTGCCCTACCTAGCCTAGACTTCAAATTAGCGTCGCAAGCCATTCTCAATGAAGTACTACTTTCCCAATGAGGCATTTAAGACATTTTCAACAATGCCCCGCCGGCGGCCAGAAGGTCCAGCGTTCCGGCTCTTCCCTAATCCTCCGCATCCACACAAACAGAGAGACAGCTGGTTTGTTTGACCGCGGTGTAGCCGGTGAAGCACCCGCATCCGATGATTTGCAACTACCTTGGCTTTGGAGCATTGGAGAGTCGAACAAAGGCACTGAATAACTGACTGACTGTCTAGCAATATCGAGTCAGTACGTATAAGCGGTTAAAGAATGCATTAAACAATGAACGCCAACACCGATGCGGATTACACGCAGGGCGAGCGTTACAGCTCTGTGACGTATTGGTCACTATAGTTACATGAAGTGTTTTGGAGAGCAAGGTGACTATTCAGGTGCATGCAACACGGATTTGTTGTACAGATCATCTAGCGCAAAAGTCATGGGACTAGTGAACCTAGTATACATGATGGAAGTTGGGATGGCAGCACCCAGACGCTTCGAACAATGCAGTGTTCAATGCAGTGTGCAATGGCTACGACTGCGGCATGGTTAATGCTTTGCATTGCCGAGAGACCAGCATTCATTCCATGATGGCCTACGTATTGTTGTGCTCTGCCTCAAGCTTTGAGGGTTATCTACCGGGTCCTCGTTGGTGACGATTAAGTAACCAACGACACGGCCAATACCTATACCTACCTAGGTACACTTACATATATACGGAATGAGCAATCACATGGAACGCTATTTTGTGTAGCGCAACTACAGTTAGGTGAAGGCCGCGCATAACATTACCATTTTGAGGTTCGATGGAACGATCACGGGCACACTAAAAAGAAAAGCACACTGAGGGCAGAAAATTGGTCGTCAAAGTCCAATTCGCCGGATTCTGAACGCGAGTCACCAAGACCAACTAGAAAACAATGCGGAACAGCAATGTTTGTCGGTCGTGGGGATTCTCCGCTTTCGGTTAATTGTTTAAACAAGCAGCGCAGTGTAGTGCAATGCTGAACAAAAGGGCATCTGGATACTAGAGTATACATACTTGGTACACCACAGTCTGCAGTCCGGTTGGTACAATGTGGTAGGTGACCTCTTCTCGCGCTGCTCACTGCCATGGTTGGACGAGGTGCCGAGTGTAGAAGAGGTGGCCGGTGACATTGTGAGGTTCTGCTACGGATGCTACGAAGGCCGTGCCGTGGTCCTTCTGGGTGTCTCTCCATGTCTCTCTGATCAACCCACCGAGGCAAATGGAAAGTGGCAGATAAAAGAGGCAGCTCAGTAGGCCAGAGAGCTTGATCAGGCACTGTTCACGTTGTGTTCCGGGCCGACCTATGATTCAACCGCGACGGATCAGGTCAAGCAAGGTCAGGCTGGTGATGATTGCGCTGTGCGTTGGCATTCCTGCGCTCTCGTGACTGCTAATACAGTATCTAGACCACCTAGGACAGTCCGAGTCCTTGATCCTGTCCCCTAAAATGCTGCGGGTAAAGTAGCCGGTAATAAAGGGCCGTTTGTCGGACAGCCAGTCAGTTAGTTACTCAGTAAGTCACTGACTGGCCGACTTGCTGAATATTGCCTAGCCCTTTACCCAATTCTAGGTACTGTCGTCACTAGTGGTTGTAGTGTATATGGCTAGACGGTCCCTCATCCTTGGACCCTTTTTGTCTCCTAGTTTATTGCCTCCCAATATAATTCCCTTGTGTCGGATGTGATCAGGTGAGAGCGCTCAGCCTCGGTGCAATCAGCCAGCGGTTGCTTGTGCTGAGCAGACTGCTCGCCCTCTGCCCCCACACTATAGCCGAGTCGCTGTTTTCGGCCGCTGAAGCGCACATCTACTCAGTATCTGTCTCCTTACTTAGTGCTGTCCTTAGCATACGTATACCTCCTAGATACTACGTAATACGTACCTGCGTACACTACCACAGAGAAGTACTGCACAGAGTACCTAACAGTTCTACATACATACTACGTACTACCTAACTTAATTCCAATCTGCAAGCGCGCCACTGTTCATCGGTCACATGCCGCCGGCCACGACTCGGGCACCAATGCCATTTCAGAGTTTCCTTTCCCCCCTCCTATCACGAGATACGCGCAAACAGTAATTTGCGCCAGCCGACCTCTTGGACACAGCTCGACATGGCCGTCCGGTGGCCAATTGGTCTCGACATTCTCTATCTGCCTTACTAGCAGTGTATCGCACCTATGCTACACGTTCTATGCTACACGTCGGTTGTGTCGACCGGGACAAAGTGCGCCACAAGTGATTCAATCGGCAATTGGTTTACTGGTCGATTATTCGCCAGACGGCTGGTTTCGCCAGTTTGCGCGGATGAATACCGCAGGCGCAAATTCCAAATACGCGTAAACGAGGGCTTGCAAGAACCCAGGCGAATTCCAAAGCCTTGGATACTAATATAATAGGACTCAGCGGGGGTGCTAACTGCTCGATCGACCGGGGGAGTCGGCATGCCATACACGTATCTACATAGTAGGGACTGCTATTATCGTTGGCGCAAGGGTTTTTCCCTTGCTGAAACCCATTAGGAAACACTGACACTACGAAAATGAAGACGCACGATAAAACAAACCCTGATTATTAGTTACCCGCCCCCCTCTACACCCGAAATTGTTCGGACTTTACTCATTCATCAATCGAGTTGATGAGCCGCAGCACACCGGTGCCATGCATGGCATGTCCTTATTGCTTGTGAATCGACGAACGCCATGTCATACCTGAATTCAACGCCCTGGTGATTGTACCTAAAGTATCCTCATCTTGGAGCATTCGACACGCGGCCGTATCCTACGTCTTTGTCACACGACAGGTCCAGATATATCATCTTTGAAATTAATACAATGTGGGATACGGTTACGCCTCTCCACCAACTTGGGTCGTGCCGTCGCGCCGGGAGTTGCAGCGCAACATCCTGCTTCCCTCATGGAAAGATACTGATGCTGTTACTCCATTCAATCCTTCCGGACCCCTCCACTGCATTGCATATTGCCCGCGGATGGTTATTGACATCATGATCAAACCCGGTGATTACAACTGCCCATCTCGGGGTCGGGCGACGAGATACTTGATTGACATGTTCTATCTAGCTTCTGCGCGAATGGAAATGGTACATGTCCCTTGTCTCATTGCGGAATATATGCGACACGGTTCGGGCGGAATTTGCACCAGCTCTATTTCCAGGTAGCCAGGTCTACTTAGTATAAACAAGGTATAGTTCCAAGAGGCGAGCAGCGATTTAGAAACGCGAAACAATCACACGTGCGACCGGGGTTTTCTGCAGGATTCCCTCGGTGAGGTTCGTTTCAATTGTAGAAGCATACTAGTACGTAGTAGATACGTGTCTCGGCGTGGGATGGAATTCGGACACGCCCCCACGTCAGTTTGGCGTGAGAGTGTTCATGTGCCATCAGCAGGTAGTGAATTTGCTGGAGGATTCCAGCTGGAGGATCAAAGTGTGCGGTCGGCTACGCAGGCAGGGTGCGGGAGCTCCCTTCCCACCACAGATTGGTCGTACTATGTATATGATTTATTTACCTTGGATGTCCCAACTCAGATACCAATGGAAGCCTACCTATTGCCAATATCATCTGCCCGGTCCCACGGCCTCCTACAGATTGAAGGAGATATGAATTGGAGTTAGTCATTTTGAGACTGCAAACCAAGCATGCGCCTGTCTAATTTCGTCATCTCCGCGAGCCAGGGAAGGTTCCCAAGATGCTACTTTTCCCCATCTCGACCTCGGAAACCACCCCGTTTCTAGAACATGCCAGAACGCGCCCCCATTGGATTGCGGAACTTGCATCCTCTTGAAGATGCTGTGCACGATATTGTTGGCAATGCTGCACTAGTTTTTTGCTTCTGGACGTAGGATAACCTCGTGTGCTGCTGTACGATGTAACGTATTGTCGTATCAGGATCCCGTGTACCTGGATTTGGCCTATCCTCAATTGTCAGATCTCAACCATCACAATCGATAGACGATAACTGATGATAGGGATGAGTGTGGTGTACATACTACGTATACGTAGGATTGATGTCGCTTACCTGTTTGTCAGGCAAATGGGCGATCAGTTCTGACAAGTGACCGGGCACGTTCCCCGGAACCGGTGTGCCGGACAGGGGGACTATGGGGCCTAGCCGGGTCACGAGGTGCTTCCCGTCCACGTTGTGGGACTCCAACTTGCTCGAAGTAACGTGTAGAATGCCCTGGTTCGCCAATCCCTTAGACACGTAAGAAATTAACCGAGTGAAATGAGATAACATTGCCGTGCCTCTTCATTGCATACAGTACTAGCATTTTCCATCTTCAGTCATTCTTTACAAATACCGGGGCATATGGGAATTTTACACCCTGAAGCTTATCATACGGATCCTATTACATTTAACACTATGGATAGTAGTGTACATAATATAAGTCTGCGTAATACTTTCTCTTCAAACAAGACCCTTACTATATGAAATTACCATCTAGTTTGCGGGGTGAAACCTTTGTTTGTTCCAGTTCCTGGCCAAGCTTGCTAATCGTCGCAGATCTCTTATAAAGATGCCGACGAATAGTGTGCGGTAGGTATGTGGTATTTCATCCTGACTATTGCAGATAATACTTTTCGTATAATGCCGTATACCGTACACTACAGTAGAATGCAGCTTAATGATCAAGCACAAACGCCAGTCCGCATTTTAGTGCACTCCATAGGCTTTTGCCAAGCACATCTACGAGTGGAAGTTACACGGTGACTACGGAGTACCCACGATACCTATCTTGTAATCTACTGAAAGCCCCCAGTGCCAAAGGCCTCAAGAGGCTGTTGGAGCTCAAGGCTGTTTCAATCTGAGCTCGCCTCCTGTCAGCAGCATCATCAATAGCCATGATTTAATGAAGTACACTAGTTATAGACTACCTGGTTTTATTCAGGGGAACTTTTCCGGTCCTTTGACGCTCCATATCTGGATACCAACGACTTGGCACATGGGGAGAATTAATAGAACGATTCCCTGAACCAACAGAATATCACAGAGTCGCATTGTTGATGCGCGTGATCCCAAAAGATCGTCCAGGACATAATTTAAGATCTAGCGCACTCCTCAGTTTCCATGGTGAAGACGCTGTGGCAAAGCATGTACTACAGGAATATGTAGAGCTTATTTCCTCTCTCTTCTCCTCAGCAGCCGGTAACTAAATACGTATCTATTTCAGTTCTGACTTGTTGAGAAGTGATAGTCTAAGTTTATCAACGGCGTGGCTGGACATCAACGCTTTAATATCCAATGGATCTGAGTCATCACACCGCCGATACACCTCGCGTCGAGCATGTCTCAGCTTTTTAGCTGAGCAATTCGATCTCAAGCTTATTATGGCACCCCCGAGAATATGGATTCTGATCTAGGTACTGAAGTCCGATCAGCGTAGTATGTGACCACGCATGCGCCGCCCCAAGTCATTCCGGCGACGTGGAACGCTGCAGGACAGACCTGCAGAGCCTACTACGCAGCTACGCAGCGTAGTCTTTCCGCCCTGGTTAGAATACAATCGTGCTTGTTGGGTATTCAGTTTCTACCCAGTGGCCAAAGATTCGAGAACTATGAATAGCTTCCACCAGTTCTGCCTTGTCTCAGAACAACGACCTATAAATTTTATACAAAGTAGATCGCTAACGTGAACATTATCCGTCGTCATCCCTCTATTCTCTCTTTTCTTTATATTACCTGTCTCGCAATGTTGGCAGGTTCTACTGTGTTGGTTATTCTGGGAATATCAAGAGCTGCCCCCACTTTGAGTCCGATTTTGAGGTTGTGATATAATCGCCCTCCTTCCCCCACATCATCTATGGTCTACAGTCAACGTGCTTCCGCGTTCAGTACCGCGTTTATATAAAGATTTAGTACAGCACTCGTCTACAGATCGTCTATTTCGGTAACAGTTGCTTTTGCCGATCTAGTCATCGACGGTTTGAGATACATGGCTTTGCATGTGCGGCGTGTGCCTATTCAGGTGAGTCAGAGGAGGCTAAGCGAAACGAAGCGGTAGATACCCCATATCAATCTTCTCTAGCGTGTGATATACTACGCATGTAATGAATAGCTTCATGCCATTCTACGACAACTCCTTTTCCATGTTGGAAGTCAATGGCCAACCATCTACAGCCCTGCAGCCAGGCGAATGCCCGACCCAAGACTCAGAGGTCATTAACGGCGTAGTGTATGTAGTACGTTCGGCTATCAGTGCCGCCAAGTGATTTTTAGCGGTGACTTACCCAGTAGTACCGGACATACTTTATTGTAGTTCAAAAAAGGAATCCAAACGCTAAATTTGGTCACATCCCAAAAGGCAAATAGGTCTCGGATCAGTGGGTAAGCTCGGTCAAGCTCGGGGAGAGCTGACCAGAGATAGCTTTTCTACATGGCTATACATTGTTCATTTGTATTTAAACTACAAGCGAGAAAGTGACATTCACCATAAGTGACTTTGACCTTTTAGGACTTAGCAGCTTCGTTCATAGATACCTCGCGTCAGCAAGCAACTTCGCTAGCTTTCTTTCCACCAATAAGACCTTCAGAAAGCAATGCCCAATTCCCAGCGGGAACCCTTTCTTACGGATTCAAGGGTTATAATCCAACCCCGTACCAACTAAGAGAGGCCAACAACTAACATACTAAGAATGCTAACCAATGAGTAGATTGGGGTTGAAGCACGCTTTCAAGTACTTGTAATCCTTTTCTTAACCAAAGTCTGAGCAGATATATCTGTGCACGATTACAGCTCAGCCCAGCATTCAGCTTGCTAAGACTTTCCATCCTAACTATGACCAGGACCCCTAAATCTCAACCGCCCCTCCGGGATGGCGACCCCGCTGCTCCAGAGATTGCCTTAACAGTCACTCTACTTCATTCGTATACGTACACGTAAGGCGATTTCTGAATGAGAATGCATCCTATTGTTGCGGCTCAGTTGTACAAGGTCTACCTACTGAGTAACTGGGGACGATGGTGCGACATTGTCTACTGTGCATAATATGCATCGTATTGTCGTGTACATACAACACGCCTCCCAACCATCCCACAAATTACTCCACAGATCTACAAATGGACCTTTCTCGCCCCAGAAGCACCCGGTAGTCTGCGGTAGTTCGCTCCGAATTCGTGATTTGCCTGGTCTGCACATCTGTGCATGCATGGTGCAACAAATCATGCATTGACATAGTGTACTGTATAGGTAATCTAAGCCGACGACTCAATGAGGCTCCAAAGTCGGGGTGAGCACGGGATCCTGCACGGGCAACCGTCGTAGTTAGCTACAACGCCTCTTAGTCCATCCAGGGACAGCCGGGCCGGATAAGCCACATCACCGGTCAAGAGGTCACGGCTTGCCAGTCCGATCACTCGCCACCAACCAGGGGAGCCTTGTTGGCGGTACCTTCTGCAAACTGACGGCTGAATTCAAAAGGTTCTGATTTCCCCGCGCCTTAAAATCTCACATTTAGCTACCAACAGGTAGACACGGTTAGAGAAACCCACTATTTACCGTATCTACTTAGTAAGTATCCCCATTACTTCCTAGAGTAGGTCAGCTAACTCGTGATGTGTAGTGTTACGACCGTCTTCTGGGGATTGTCGCCGCTTCAAGCTCTAGCCCTATAGCGCCCAAGTATGAATAAATACACAGCAACACATGACTTCCCCCAGAGTCACTTCAGATTTAACTATCTATTTTGGGGCAAGGTTGAACCCTGCATATCGACAATGCTGTCAACATTGTTGTGGAGTTGCGCACTACACTAGTACTTGGAAGATTGTTTTACCATCAACCCCAGAATACTGCCCCGAATACCAGAGAGCTTGTCACGTGGAGTTTCGAAAGGAAATTAGTTCAGATTACCCTCTGTAGTCTCGGCGATTCTTCCCTAGGTACTGCCTAGGCTTGTGCTAGTTTTCAACTAGGAATACCTTAATGCTAAGGTAAATTGCCTGTTCCTCTTAGAAATCGCGGAGACTCCAGAGGGCGCTAAAGCCCTAAAAATTCTCCCCAGTTATCCGCCCTGTACCCGTGCTCGGCGCGACGGAACTCAAGCTAGGTGAGATTATTCGGCCATATGGAGTATATTTACGAACGACTTCAACCTAGCTACAATCGCGACGGCAAGTTCTACAAAGCACGCGGGCAGAGTGCAAAGTCCTAGACTTTACTTCGCAATGGTCACAATCACCAGCAAAGACTAGACGGCATCTGGGCCAGATACGTGTAGACCAAGAAACAGCTTATGCTCTGAAAATCCGGGGCCCCCATGATCAGAAAACGGTCGGTAAAACCATCCCCCGCCATTTACGGCCGATAGGAACCCCAGAGCCGAGGCTTCATCCACGTACTATAAGTAAGTAGGTACTGTAGTGTGCTACCAAGTAAGTAGGTAAGTAATCCTACAGCTATATGCATTAGCCAAGGTGTCTTAAAGTTTATGTCTTGGCGAGAGCATAATTCTCTACGTGGCACATTATTCGACTAGACACATGCGACTCATGACCTCGTATAAGTCTTTTCTCATGGAATGGATCTCTCATCCATAACAGTTAATCATGGTTTTATTTTTATTTTATTTTTTATTGGATTTTAATTTATTACAACTTCCCTTTCCCTTTTCTATTCCAATTCCCAACTTATTACTATCGAGTGATAATCACATGACTAAGAAACTTACGTACACACCTAATTCCTTTTTACACTTAATCTATAACCACTACAAAACATCTGACCACCTACATAGCTCAAATACGCAGTATAGCCCTGGGCCCTTTAGTGTTCATTCTCGGTAACCTCAAAGTCCATCGCGTTGAGACGTGCAGTAGGACCCTGGATGGGCGCGTCTTCATGACCGAGAAACCCAGTTGTAGATTATTTTTGGTAGGCTGAGCAGCTTCTTGGTCAGCGCTCTCGGCTTACTGGTATATTCACAATACTACCCTACCTCCAGGTCATTCGGTTCCGGTCGGGTATAGGAGACCGTCAGTTGATTGTCCGGGGAGAGTCGTTGGGACGCTGCATGTCAGAGGGGAAGGGGGGTTTTCCCGATCGCACGACTCTCCATTTCAGCCCTGCGGCGCGGCAATCTAGGTGTCGACCACTTACGTATAGACTACCTGCGAATAAAATAGAAACCTAGTAATAGAACCAGGTCCCTAGTATATACTACGTACCAGTCAGTCACACCTACCCTTCATCGTGGCTCGTTTATCTCTCCTCTCCTCGCCGCCTCTTTTTGTCACTCTCTGGGACCAGCGTTACATCGAGTCGCATGCCCACAAATCACGCTCTTCGCGTTCACACCGGTGCCTCGTTGGTTGTCTCATGTTGCGGCCGCGCATCTCTCACTCATTCTTCAGTGAAACCATCACCAACATCATAACATGAGTGATTCGACCCCCGTTGGCACATTATGCATATTCTACAGTGGACATTCGTGCTCCCCGAATGCGGCACCGGATGTAAATAAAGTGCCGCTATCGTACCACTGCTCGGTTTCAGCTCTCGCCAGACGAAAGTTGCGTGCCGTCACATATACCAATGAGTAAGATTAGAGAATCTCCGCTACTCCGCCCCTTGACCGAGATGGATTGATGCTCCCTGGTATAATGCCAAGCTTGTGTGACGAAGAATGTTATTGTATGTGAATTAGTAGTATAGTAGCCAACGGGGGAGTTCAGGGCCGTTGGTGTGCGACAACAGCAACCGTAATGTAACTCAAAACCTACTCTCGTCGTGGGCTTGCAAGTGTCGCTTCTTCGCTCCGTTTTCGGCTATTTAATCCTACGGGCAATTTCTCGTCTCGCGGCCGCATCGCGCCGCACCCATCACGGCAGGAAAAACTTGTCGACTCTGGGGTGGTGTGAGTCGGGTGGTGTGACACATGAGACAAGGCTGTCGACAGCCATTTCCTCCTTCCCCCACCTCCCGAAGGCCGAGATGTCCCCCTTCGCGCAAAAAGGGTCCAACAACCACGTTTTGCTTTTGGCGGGAGGGGGGCTCGCGATCCCACTATGTATGGAGGCGTGCGACTCGATCTAATCTCCAGTTTGGGAAATAGATAATGTGACATGAATCCTTATTTTTGGTGTTTCGCGGAGCCCCTGCCGTGCTCTCTCTAGCCACACCTCCCCAGAGACGGGGAACCTATGTGGGAGGTATTTTTCATTGCGCCGACAACGTGACGTGTGACTTGTTACGTGGTGTAGATAGGTTGGAGGATTCCGAGCATGTGCGTTTGCGAATTACGGTTGACACATCCTGCATGGTACTGTTCTTAGAACATTAGGCGTACTATAAGTATGTCACATTTTAGAGTTATATATTAAATGCGCGTTGTTTTAAACTCGCATATCAAATTAGCCCAGCGGTCCGTTTCTTGTCGTCCTGTTGGTATCGGTAGGAATGCGTGCATGAAGATCAAGTTGAGCCCAGGTTTTAGGTGCTGGGAATTTGTTCTCTTTCTTCCGGTACCCCCTTCAGGTTACCAAACCAAGAATTGGTAGTAGGTACATCTGCTTAATCCAGCCCTACGAGGTGCTGTGACGCCATGGGACCAGGCAGACGTGTGTCTCCAAGTGATAGATACACCGCCCTAAAATAACGTTACAACGCTTACCGGGAACCCGTCAGGGTGGGTGCTGCTGGGGGACGACCCAATCGAGATGAAACAAGTTGACGAGCTTCTCCTTTGGGGTGTCTGTTACTTTTGTTCTTGTGATGCGACGTAATCATGCAAGATGTTTTTTTCACCGCTTCCTTCTAGCTAAGGGTCAACGCTGGGATGGAAGGGAGGAGAGGAGAGGGGAGGAAGAGAATGGTGGGTAGCCAGTCAATCCTATCCTTCCCGTCTCCGCGTCCTTCCTCTCGGAACTTCAGCGGTCTGATCCGCTGTACATGCTACCCGCTACCCTGTTGATTATACGTAGTATGTAAAGGTTACGACGGTAAAGGATTGTTCGTGGTGTCAAACGGTGGCATGCGCAAATAATTGAATCGTTGTTCATTATCCGTTTGCTTCAGTCGAACGAACCTATATAATTGGATGCATCACCAAATAAAATAATGGTAGGGCATACCAACGGTTAGTCTGGTAAGAGGTCTACTCTACATCATTGAAATGAACGTGTGACACGGGAACCATTGTAGCGGATGTGACGCGGTTTAGGCGAGTGGAAAAAGGGCAATTCAACTCGCAGAAAATCAGGGGGAAATGTCTACTACCGAATATCTATATGTAAATTAATTTACATAAATATAGAACTTGTTACAGGTACCACCAGGAAACGTATCGATAGCCGAATCGTTCGGTCGGATTGTAACCCCAGACAACAATAATCGGGCTACCGGATCCAGTCGGCGACTTATTGTTGGGGCCACATTATCTTAATCAAGGATTCGGTAACTACTTAACTAGCTTGTCTAGTTTGTAGACTCAGTACAAGTATACTCATTGGAAGTCTATCTGCAGTCGTACCCGCCCGGCTGGTTGGCTCGCTTAATTACCGAACTTCTCTGCGCGTAAACTTATGATATCATAGCTATAGGGTCCACCATCAAGTTATCGCATCTTAGATGATCGCGTCCGGGTCATCTGCTCGAGATGTGCCATTACGTTAGGGAAGTTATCGTCTCGTTGTTACTTGGATTTGGGTCAGCGGATGTGATAATCGCATTTCGACGCTGTTTCTGGGAGTGAAGCCGTTGCATTAAGTGCTAAGTAAAGAGGACTACTGCAAAGTTGTTGATACTTAAGCCTCTACCCATCAAACTATGTGTGCTCGATACGGTAAGAATACCGAATTGGGATAGGTAGATCTCTAGCTAAAAAGAACATCGGTATGCAGCAAATGTAGTATGGGGGAACAACGATTATACCCACAAATTCTATTACCACTGCGAAAGGATCGACGTTCATTTCCAGTCTGCTGGAATGATGCATGGAGGTGGCAGAAAGGTGGTTGGTTATGACATGTGCTGTACTGTCGATCCCGCAACGTCGTCTACTTCCATTTCGATGGACGTCTCTCCTAATTCCTCGATCCGAGACATATTTGCGCGAGAGAAGAATATGATGTCATCACCGCAGCCAGTACCAGCCGGACACGCCTTATCCGACATTGAGTTTTGTATTTGACAGGGATGGATCCTAAGCTACTATATGGCCACTATAGGCATCAATCAATTCACCGTACAGTTGTGGTATAGTTGTAGTCGTACAGTTGCTGAGACGGCGATTGGTCGGGGTATGCTGTGCCAACCATCAGCACAGCAAGCCTGGTAGCCTATTGGCCTTTAATTCGTATAGCAATCTACCTAGGCAGTCGATAAATATACTACACATTTGCTATGCCGGTCGGTCGACATCTCTCTATCTAGTATTGAGGTCGAGGTCGAGCTATACTCTCGTAATAACGAGTCAAAACACAAACGCTTTCCGGCACCTGCTAGTAATCGGCTGTGAGATTTAGGAGGTGAGAACGAGAGTCCACACTTGCCACGCTCTGACCCGAGGTCTGGTTTGCTGAAGATTGGTAGAACGTCAGATGTGATCGTCAAATTGACAGGGGAAAAGAATAAAAAAAAAAAATAAATATACAATTTAATAATAAGACTTTTTTCCGAATGTCTTTCACGCCCCTGCACTTATTATAGCTAGCAGATGGTGGTCGAGCTAAAGTATTACACCTATTGCCCAAGACTTAATGGGATCGATCCCAGAATCCTGTTCTTTTGGTGTTCAACGGTGTTAAACTAATATGACCTTGGCTATCATGGGATACAAGTGGAGGAATCTGAGTAACGCGTCGCCCCTAATGGTGTTGCTGACTAGAGTTGGATGGTATAGTGCAAGGTCGCACATAGAGTGTAGTTGTAGATCAGGACTGGAGCAGTCAGACACGTGCTTGTCATCATTGGCGCCGTCTGTAAGTCATACGTAGTATGTACCGAGATCATGGGCCGTCACCAAGACTGCAAGAATGACTTGTCAGCTGCGTTGCAGGTAAATCTCATTCGTCAGCTTTGGGTCTCCTAATTCCCGTTCTTCGGCGAATTCTTTTTTTGGGTTTTCTTCGGAACCGGGACCAGGTGAAAAGTTACGATTTAAAAGCATTGATGGAGTCCCAAGGGTCTCAGCAGGAACACCGCATGCATGCATATTGTAGTCCTTGATAGTCTGGTTCTCTCGAGACTAAGAGGCCTCAACATATTGTCATATAACGAGGTTTTGGTGTCAGGGGTAATGAGACATCTAAGGTCTCCCTTTTCCGACGACTCCTTAATGTCAGCTTACAGACATACAGTGTACATGCAAGATGTATGAGCCTATCAAAAACTGTGGTTCTTGCCATTTTCATTGGCGTAGTTTACTCTTGGACCTGAACTCTATTCTTAACTTGTCCCGCGCAGACAAAACCTCGTAGGCACTGCTCACTCCGTATAGAAGGATTTGTAAGGTCGAACATACGTATCTAGCCAATAATAAGGTAGTTGTGCTCGAAGTTAATATTCAGGGAAAGAGGGTTCTATTCGAAGACCTTATCGTTTCAAATATAGGCCAACTTGGAGATAACTCGGCTAGAGTTGCTAGTCGTGAGCTTAACTTCGACACCATAATCATGTCTTAGACAACTGTACTGGTCAACGTATGAGAATCACCAAGTTCGACTATAAGGTATATCACCTGATTCAAGCCACAGTGCTACAGTGCACCGCACTTAAGACAGTCGTATATAAGAGCTAGATTGTATCGGGTTCCCGCTGTCCGAGGTAAACCTATAGCCATCAACTGTTAGGCTATATCCGTTGCATGGATGAAATGACTTAAAATTGTGTGGGCAGCCGATCAAGTGTACGTCAGCGAGGAATGAAGAGGAACTTGAGATATGAGGTGGCGGGACATGACAATGAAGAGTGTGTCTACCTAGTCAAGCAGTCAGCTCGGCGCAACCTTTCAATAACGTTTCGGTACGCAATATGAGGCGTTTTACGGGTATGGCGCCAGATCTGCCAATTGTGTCTTTCACAGGGATTCCCCGAGACTGATCACGCGCGTCTTGCCAAAATTTGGGGGCCAAGTCAAGACACCCCATGGAGAAGAGATGCAACCCAAGGGTGACCTCAGCCTCTGCTGGTGAACCACTCAGTGTGAGCTGCAGTAGCCTCGCGAAAGTAACGCTACCCAATGCTGACCCGCCCTTCTAAGTGGTGGCTCTTCACTTTTCTTTTATGGGAAACGACGCTCGCTCGACCCTGATTGGGGGATAGAGGCGGTGGCGGCCATTAGATAAGCGTAATCCGATCAACTGCGGGTATAAGATTCAAGCTCCAAAGTATGATGTGGCTTATAGACTGCGGCATGGTGATAATGTTCACTCGGCCCGTTCCTCGAGATAGCGCTCACTGGTAAGTAGTATGCTACGACTAACAAGCACACAAATGAGTCTAAGGCTTAGTGGTATTCACGGCAGCCTTCCGGAGCACCTCAACTAGTTGATTGAGTAAGGCTAGCTGTTACCCTTGATTATCCCCACGGGCATCTGTGAACCGTACACACACTTTCTGACTGATCTGGCGCACACTCGTTCTAGAGTAGGAAAGATTGACAAGATTCACATAGTTCCTTTATACAATGGTAAGTCAGTAATGTAGACTAGATAGGAGGGAGGCGGATACTTCGCCGATACGCCAGAAGCCGCAATATATGTTTGCTATCACAAAACATCTAACAACAGACATCGTCCTTCAAGCATGATACTATACTGAGTAGGACTTCATTTAATACGTGGGAAGGTATTACCATGTAGGGTTTAGCGCTTAAGTCAACATTCATATCTGCACACTTATCAGCAACATGCTAGGTGTGCAGCCATCATTATGCATAAGTATTTATGCACACAAAACGGAACATGGCTGAATACAGCACTTTATCACTACAGTTTTCAAAACTGAAATCCATATACTCGTAGTTTCATGGCCGATGTTAACTACATCCAGCGTTGGACACATTCGATGTTGGATATACTCCGTGTCGGACGCAGTCACTAATGAATGTAGCTCTTGGGAAATGAGTTGTGAATCCCTGCAGCTTGAGAACAATGTGAACTAAGTACTACCAGTACTTGGATCTGTGCATTACGACGACGTTGCCGGGTAACGTCTCTCACGTAGCGGGGATAACAATTCAAGGCGGAATTATACTAGGAAGTCTGCTACTCATGGAATCGCAACAAAGAATATGTTCCAAGCTCTGATTTCATCTGGCCATAATTGGCTTTATTTTCCTCGTCTCATTCTCGAGAACACATGTAATAATGATACTTCTTTCCCTTAAGATTCGCATTAAGCACATGTGGGCTAATGACAAGAACGTGGAGAGTGAGGGGATAAAGGTACCTACCGAATAGTCAACATCACTCAAACTATCTAGTATCACTAACCCTTCTAATAGGTCGAAATCGCGACTACATCAAACTCGAAGGGCTGAAGCCGGCCAAACCCCGTCGAAGCCACTCCAATAAAGCCTTGAGCGAAACGCATATGGAACATCGTAGCACGGCGTAGCACCCTACAATCAACCGGTCGAAAAGCTCTCCCTCATACGCAACAGACGAACAAAGAATCTGCGGTTCAGTACGAATTAGTACCTCTCATCAAAAGACCTTTCGAGAAGCCATTCCACCTGGGCATGTTCGAGGTTGGCAAGTTTAGCCGCGTACATTTCGCGCGCGATCCTAACTATGGCTTCATCTGCGCGTCGAAAGTCTTTCACAAAAGCAAGCTGCAGCAAGCACGTGTCAAGAGAAGCACTTACGACGCGAGGTTGAAATACAAAGCAGCTTACTCCATCCTAATATGCTAAAGCTATATAGCTATTTCCACGATAGTAGGTGTATCCTGTTCTTGAGTCCGCAGACCTGGAGTTATATGAGCACCTACGTATAGCGAGATGGTTCTTTAAGCCTAGAGCAGCAAAGTATGTTAGCACAAATGACGGATGCCCTGATTTATCTGCACCGCAAGGATGGTATTCACCGCGATACCAAACCCGAAAATATCCTGGTAGGCATCCATAACGAGATCAAGATTTCGAATTTTGTCTGGAGCGTAGTAATCGTTGGACTACTCATTGTGGGACACTTCCCTACAAGTCCCTGAAATGACGACCCCTAAAGCTTTAGGCAAGTCTTACGATGTGAGAGTCGATATAGCAGAGCTGAAACCGACCTCACTAGAGAAATTCGGCGCCTGTATATTAAATAATAATAAGAGTAGGAAGGCATTAGAACTTCTGTAGGGCGGATGACCGACCATACTCATGGGAACCGGCTGCACAGATCCGGCCCATTCCACCACCGGTCTCGAATAGGAAGTACGGTCACATTCATGCGCACAGCCAGCTACCAATATTGAAGCGTCGTATGGAGAATTTATTAGCGTGAAGCCTCTCACTTCTCTTCGAGCTCAATGTCCTTGATCAGTTTAGCGGCACTAGATGGTTTAGTGAATATCACACTCTACCTTCATCTCTTGGATAAGCTCCACTGTGCTCGGGTTGGCACGTCTACCCTCACAAAAAATGCATTATAGCTAACTAAGATGTTGCTTAAGCTCATGATGGCACGCAAGGTTGAAGGCCCGTCTGCTTCTTCACTCCCCCTTGAACAGGATAATTATTTCAGTATTCTTGAGATCACTTACTCGGTTATTTGTATTTATCGTCACGATGAGTTGGGAACTACAACTTCATTTGATCTACAGGTGAACAACATTTCGTTCTACAACAGAACTGCGATGCTAACAGCGTTCCTAAAATTATGCGCGAACGGAATAAACGGAGGTCCATTGGCGAAAAGGAGCCCTATTGGGTATGCAACGTATTGTTCCGTTTAATTAAAACGAGAAGATAGAACCGTTCACACGACGGATGCTGGTCAGGCGATACATGTTGCATTATGCACATTTCTGCATTATGCATAGTACTATTTTGCAAATAGGTAAAAGCGACAACAATCCACGACACTCTGCGTTAGTCCTACCTAGGGAATCATGGAAATACAACTTACTACGTAGAAGAGTTACAAGCTTTGGATACAGTAGCGTAGACAGGCATTAAGGGACCACCGACCCAGTTAGAAAGGCGTCTATTCCGTCTTCCGCGTGCCTCTCTTGTAAATCTTGATTGGTAAATCCCAGGATTTACAGCATACTCATAGCATACTACGTAGTACGTAGTAGCGTACTGTAGACACCTGAGCAATTATTGCATGGCATCAGCACTGCTACATATGTTAATATGTAGACCAATAGGGTCTGTTATGTATTTGTCGAGCAAGGGTAGGTAGCTGTTGCTCTACAGTACAGGAACTTTTCGCGATTGGTTTTGGCATCTGGGGACTTACTGTACTACTTAACCCCCACGGCGCATAGTTGTCGAGTTGTTCGCCGGACTTTGCGGGGTTTCCAAGGATACCGCAGGGATGACGCTGCAGGGTGAGCTGCAGCTCGTTGCAGAGCACAGAGCACAGAGCACAACAGAAACTTGCATCTCGTGGGGGAGACACGGTTGTGGCGGTAATTAGACAATAAAGCGAAGCTATCACCACGCCCAGGAAGCGGTCACTACTACACCGAATAAAAGGCTATCAAGTCACCTTCAGCTGACGTTTATGCCTTGTGCTGGATATTCTCAGTGCTATAGGCATGATCGCAATCACCTGCTCACCTCATACAGCTTCTTTCTCACGCACTGCATGCAAGGCTCCTTTGTGCCAACACATCAGGTCGACCAGCAGCGCTGTTAGGGGAAGGCATCAGCTTATCGTCGATTTCGTGAAGGAGGGCTATTCTAGTTCATGCACGAGCCAACACCCCTATTCATTCGGAGAAGTCATCCTGCCTTGAGACATAGGAAGTGATTCATTAGTGTACGGGAAAAGATATTTGTGATAAGGTGACAGTAGGACTAGATCGGTAACCGGGTCTTGTGATGGCTGGCCGTTGATAATATCGGGCTTGGCCGTAAGCCTGCAGATGTTCTGCAGCCGGAACAGCAGCCACATCGAAGCATTTCCTCCCGTACGGAAAACAAAAGTCCAGCGACAGGGTTATAATTATGGCAAAGCTGCCCAGGGCGTGTTGTTAGCTTTTCGCGTCTCTGAGCCGAGAATATTCATGCGAACGAGGTGACTTGGTTCGCAGACTTGCCATCCGCCAGTTTCGCCCGCAGTGCACATTTATTCGAATAAGTACGTATCTGACCTTCTACTGAGATTATTTCGCAGACGCGACGGGGGTTTTCTCGGCTCCGTTCAGACCTAGAGTACAGCGTATGTCTGAGCATCTGAGCAACATGAAGCCCTTATTTCCTTTCTTGGTTGTAGGTTTCTGCTACATGCCTTCCTGTCTAGGAAAGAAATGATTACCAAGAAAGCTCGAATCGCACAAGAATTGTGGTGATCATCTCACTCAGCTGGTGGCGATCTGCTCTTGGGGTCATCTCCGTCGTTTTCTTACCAATTATTTGACGGTAGTACGATAGAGTACAAACAAGGGACGCGTACACTCCCATCTAATTACTAGCTGCCACTTACTTTTGGGGCGCACAATTAAGGTAACAAGAAGTTCATCCTAAAAAGAGCCCGGGGGTCTTAGCTAAGGATTCTGTGTAACGTTCGTGTTCAAGAGTGGCAGATCGTTTCCCCAAAAGAAGCATATCGTAGTTAATACTTCTAACCTGTAACACCTATCAATATAATCTACAGGAAGTGACGAAAACCAAGAGAATGTACCGTATTCTAAGAATTATAAGCATGTGGGAAACCCAACTATCTGGTTTGCGTTCTAGTTTTCAAGAATGCGCTGGGCAAATGAGGTCCACGATACTATATTCTTCTACCCCAACAAGCGATCTGGGAGGCAATATGTGATCAGAGATAGCTTGGAGCAACGTGCACTTGACGGTCATTACGTGGTAATTCGGCTTCTAACAAATCTAGCTGAGGCTCAGAACGTTCGTTCAATTGCTCATATACATAGGCCACGGTATACCTCGTTCTCGCTTGGGTAACACAGGTTTCATTGAAACACTACGTAGTAAGATGAGCAGCGTCGCCGACCAATATAAGTCCTACTACGTAGATATATGTAGTACCCTACGAGAGCGAAAAGCAACAGGTAGTCTTTCTAAAGGAACTCTGTTGAGTACACTACAGTAGCGTTCCCGAGAGATCGGTTTCGGGGTTCAGCGGGTCAAACACCGTTCTCATATAGCAATTGTTACCGTTGAATACCACCTGCCGCTACTGGTTCAGATCCAAGTTCAGATTCTAGTATACTTCTGTTCGCATACCAATTGGTTCACCGACGACCACAAGATTACTCAGGAAGCGCTCCTTGGTGGCTTAGCACGCTAACCTCGGTGGATAAAACCGCCGGTTAAACGGTTCCGATTGGCAGAAACGTTGTTGGCTTTGGTCATGATACTAGTAGGTCTAACTTGTACTAGATTAATTTAACCGGTTTGCTTCCTACTCAGTATGGGAAACTTTACTTAGTATACATGGTAAACGCTGTACAGTACTACGTAGATCTGTTGGCCGTGTCCTGTTTACTTTAGTCCCCGGGGATCGAGCCGTTGCATGCAGGCCTGTCCGACGTTGTAGTGATTCTTAAGAGGTTCACCGTTTTGCTCCTATGAGATTACTCAGTACCAGATTCGCTTCATTTGTGATGATGCGACGATAATTGACAGTCGTCTTCCTCTTCCTACAACGATCCCCAAGGACACTCAACGCGCTTAAGCCCTTTTTTTTTTTTTTTTTTTTTTTTTTTTTTTTTTTTTTTTTGTGTTGGTTTTTTTTTTTTTTGGGTTTTTGTTGTTTTTTTTTTTTTTTTTTATTTGGACACGGGCGGGTAATTGTTGTTTTT